>JAPYYT010000977.1:0-66363 GCA_030522565.1 Ceratosolen corneri
GTATGAAGTTGTAAGCAATGCAGATATACACTAAATACAATAAATAGTATTGACAATATATATGTATAGCAACGAATGTATGAAGTTGTAAGCAATGCAAATATACACTATTTTAAAAACGATAATAATTAAATGAGAATATTCCACGTATGTTAACATAACATAAATATTGACATAAATGTGGAATAACATAAATGATGTTGAATATGTAATATGAATGAATATTGTAATAAATATTGACATTGTTTAGAGAGTTTTTTTAATTATTTAATAAAAGTCGAAAATAGGATAAGCTTATAAAATGTAATTGAGAAACTATAGAAATTTTTTCAAGAAAGGGTTCCTCTTTTTTAACAAAATGATGTGGAACAATTCATTTTTATTCGTTGTCTCTCTATCAGTATTTTAGTAAGTTTTATGTTACTTGTTACACTCATAAATACTTTAATATTTATGATAATAAGTAAGATGTATAATCAGCTTTTGTTATAAGAGCAAATAAAAATAGTTTCATCAAGCTGTTTCTGAAAAAATACAGAGTTGCAAAAATTATTTATCTTTAAATAAACAGCCACGAGCAATCCTTTTCAGGATCATTAATACCGAAAAAATGAAAGTAGTAAAAATATTAGATGAAAAAAGAAAAATCGTTTATAATACATGATATTAAAAAACAACATCGATATAGAGAATAAATTAAAAAATTTACATTTAAAAAATTTACATTTAAAAAATTTTAAATTTAATTTAAATTAACGAAATGTAATTTTTATATTAGTATTTTAGCATAGATAATTGATAGATAAAACTAGTACGAACTTACTTAAAGTTTTATTGATCCAATCAGCTAAATCTTCTTGTAGAGGAATGAGCTGTTTACTCTGCGTTGAATGCAGTCGCTCGTGATACAATTCAGCGTATTCCTCTTCTTCAGCTGATAGCCTGGGCACATCTGCTCTATGAAAGACGGAGACTGAGGAAGGACCCCAACTACTACGGTAACGCATGTTTTTCGTCGCCGGAAAGCGATTTGTGTACGACATACTTGCTCCACGCTATGTCAAAATGTTTCAGTTTTTCTTTTTTTCAGCTAAACTCTTAGCTAAACTCATCAGTTTAAACCTTATACTAAAGAACTAGAAATAATATAAATATATAATAAATATTTTAAACTTCATTAAATATAATAAATTAGTTTTTAAGTAGGTTTCAAAAAATACGAGTAGCAATAAAAATATTTATTTGTACTTGAAAATATGATATTTGTTTTTTATACCCATAAACTGTCGGAATATAAATTTTTAAAATATAATTAATGAAATTTCTATTATTCTTGTTATAAACCATATTTTTAATATTTTTAATTATTATTTTTGATAAATACACACTGATCAAAAACATTAATTTTTGAGGAAAAAAAATTATATTTGAATATAATATATGTCAAAGAAATAAGTGTTATATATATATACATATATATATATATATATATATATATATATATATATATATATTTAATTTATGTGAAATTCAAAATTCTTCTTACGTATAAAATAAATAGGAATAAAAG
The DNA here is from genome assembly GCA_030522565.1 of Ceratosolen corneri. Lineage (NCBI taxonomy): Eukaryota > Metazoa > Arthropoda > Insecta > Hymenoptera > Agaonidae > Ceratosolen > Ceratosolen corneri. Next base: position 1,571 of record JAPYYT010000977.1, read on the forward strand.
TCGATTGATAGTAATAGCAGCTATGAGTAAATTCTGATTGTTTGAAATTTATATTTTAATTAGACTATACATGGCATTCACATTGTATTAAGTGATTATTTAATGATTAATTATATTGTAATTGGATAATTGATCCACATTAGATTTCTCGAATACTTAAATCTTAAATAATTTTCAATATTTTCAAAAGATAAATTTGTAAATATTTAAAGATGACCTAATTTATAAATTATAAATTAATTTTCAAAAGGTATTACAAAATACATATTTAATGTATAAATATTATTATAATTATAATAATACTATTCGTTTTAAGATAAAAAATTTATTTCAACATTCTATATATACTATTACGATTAATTTATTAAATATAATTCATTAAGTTTTAACTATTTTCAAATAATATAAAATTCAACTGGTACGATATAAAATATATAAAAGAAAACTTATGTTAAAGAAGTAAAAGAAGTAATATAATTCTTGAGCTATATTGTTAATTTTCATTACAAGATATACATATTTATATTTTTAAACAATGTTTTAATAGAAATAAAATATTAAATATGTGAGCACTAAATAGTATTTTATATGATATATGCAAGCATATAATTTCTTCATTGAATTTAATTTTTGTCCCTGAATTATAATATACTATAGACTTATTTATAATATCAATAATCATTACATTTAATTAAACCGATATGAAATTTTATAACAAATAAATTAAATGACATCATTTCCACGATATTAAACAATTACAGGAATGTTAATTGGAAAAAAATGGATATTATGCTACGTATTACTACATCATCGAATTACTATTGGCCGATTTCTCATCAAATCAACAAAATTAAAAAGTACTGTATAAATTCGTGATGAAGTATAATATTATAACTACTTCAACATAGACTCAACAATATAGTCTACCCTCCCTCTATATAGTGATGATTATTAATAAATTCCATTAAAAAAATTTCAGTTGATAATCACATTTTTAAAGTTGTTGCTTGCTTGTTAGTTATAATTTTAAAATATAAAGTTTATTTACGTAGTACTTTAAATGTTCTTAATTAAGCTTTTAATATACCTTGTCAATTATGTTAACAAACTTTGTAATGGCAAAGAAAAATTCAATAACATTTTTATGTAAATTTATAGTTTTTCCTAATATGCTTCTTATTTTAAAGTATTATTATTAATAAGTAAGATAAAAAAATCCATTAATTTATTTGGCCTCTAATACATAAATTAAGTAATAAATTAAATTAATACTAAAAAATAATTTTAGAATATATTAGATCTATATATAAAAATTAAGAACACTCAATATTATATAAGAATTAAATCTTTACATTTTTAAAAAATTTTATTCACATATAAATTATAAACCTTTATTTAATTTTAATGAAATAATGCATGAATTATAAAGTGTAAATTATAAAATATGACTAACAATTTCATGAATTTGAATATTTCCTGGGTATTTATAATTTCCAGTATATATTACAAATTCTATATGATATATATATAATATATAAAGATAAATAAAATTTAATAAAAATAAATTTAGTTTTATCATTTTTAGAATTATTAAAAACATTAAACATACATTAATTGTATTTGAGGTAGATTAAACAATTTAAAAATAGTTATAAATTTTTTAATAAAAATTGTATTATTAAAGTATGGATCAAATTTTTTAAGTACTAATTAAATTTTTATTAGACCTTCTTATAAAACAATATTAAACTTAAAAATAGAATTCATTAATTTATTTCTATTTTATCTAAAGTCTAATATTTGTAATTATTGTGTATTTCTGTGCAGTAAACAAAATTTAAGAAATCATATAACACTTTTGAAAAAAAAATAAATAAAGTTGAATTAATAAAGATCTTACTATGATTTTTTTTTAAATTTTATATGATTTAATAATTTATATTTAAATATTTAATTTAATTTTACATTTTTCCGTGGCTCATGGTTTATGGTCGTCAAGGATTTATAGCCCTTCCGTAATATCTAAGCTCTTTAAAAGCCCATTTTTAGGATTATATGTTAAAATAATAGTTCACATTCTTTATAAGGACAAAACCATTATAACAGCAGAACAAATGTCTTCATCATCCGCACGGATCATAATTAAATACTAATGCACCCAGATAGTTTGAATAATCTGCAATTGAGATATTTATTACGAAATGAAGACTTGATTGCATATCAACCTACATTTTTTTCAGAGATTTAAACATTTTTTAAAGGAAAATAGTCTTCTATCCTTAAACAAAAATTGTCGATGTAAATAAGTTTATCTTGAACAAGGTCATCCATGTAAATTTAGTTGGTTTGTTTATTATTCATAACAAATATTAACATCTTTTTGGATAAAACTAAAAGAAAAATTAATTTTCAAAATATTAAACCTGTTTTGCTAAATTCAAAGTTATATTAGATATACATTTAAATACATATTGCTTATTATTATGAGTTTACAATTACCATTAAATTTTTATTCTGTCCGAAATATTTGTTCATTAATAGTGTTTGATGCTGTTAATCGATAATATGTATTTGTATATTTGTTAATAAATAATACTGAATAGTATAATTTAAATTTAATAATTAAATATTCATGTTTATTTTAGTAAATTTAAAAATATACTAACTCTTTAATACTTACTGATAATTATAATAATTTATTAAATGTATAATAAAGCTAAAACAATAATACAAATATTAAACCATTATACGAACAATAAATTATAATTATAGTAGATATTAATAAAAAGTTGGTAAAATCTATATTTATTTATGGATGCCCGGTCAATGAGAGTTTCAAAAATACGGTTCTTTAAAAAGATACAGAATTTTATAATTCAATCTTTTTTAATTTAATTTTAAAATAAATTATTTAAGATAAAATATCATGTATAAAAGGACTTTGAATTAGATTAAATTTGAAAAAATTAATCTTAACATTTCTTCAAAGGTTACATTATATATTATGATTTATACGATGTTCTGTCTATTCTATTTTAATAATTTATAAATTCTAATTTATTTTATGAGGAGAAAACTAAGCATTATTCATAATAATATTTATATATTAGTATCCAGTTATAAACCACTTTCTAATAACTGAGCTTGTTAATTTGAATTTGATTAAAAAGCTTAATGAACAGATATATTATATATCATTATAGCCAATTTAGTGTATTATTTTGAATAATCGTTAATGATGAGGAATTAATACAATATTATAATTTAATAAATATAAATATCGTATTCCACCCTACTGAATATCTGTTTATTGAAATTTGTTATCTGTAAAATTAAGTCTTTTTATTTACAAAATTATAAGTAATATATCAGTACCCTTTTATAAATCTATATTTAGCTGCAAATCATTCTCAACTTTGTACATGCACTGATCAATTACAGAGAAAGTAGTTTGATTAGTGACTCACATAAAATAATTTTAGAAATCCTAAAAATAAATAAATTAAGTATAATACGCAACGATTAATCTTCTAATAACCTAAAATAATATAATTACATAATTATATTGTATTTTAATATTAATATATTAGAGATTAAATATCTAATAATATATTCTCTACTATGCATTCTTAAATAATTAGTTTCATAATACAAAATCGATATCGATATTTAATATCTCTAAGGTTATTTTTTTTCTATAACTTTGTTTTAAAGTGTTTTTAATTTTATTTAATTTTGAATATTGAAAAAAAATCCATAGTTATCATAAAATAGCCGTTTAAAATATTCACATTAATTTTTTTAAGTAATTTAAGTAATTTTTTATTTTGAATATCTACATTTACGCAATTTATTATATACATTACCCTACACAAGTGTAATGTACAATATAAAGTATATAGAAAAGAAAGTAATAATAAATTCAATATTCACATGATATTATAATATATCAATTCAATAATAATGATCTTTAATTATGAAATTTATATTTAATATATTGATTAAAAAGCAATTAATTTAATTCTAAACAAGATTTTTATGAATACATTATATACCTTTTAAATATAGTTTGTATAGATATTGGCTAATTAAATGTTTATGTTTATGATTCATGAACAATATTTATAATAATTTAAGAATGTATTCTTAAAACATTTTTTTTTAATATGAAGTTTAATATTATTTATATAAATATATACATCTACATAAAATAATAGTTTTAAGAAATCGAATTAACTATTCATTTAAAAAATAAATACATAATTTTATTATTATTAATTTAAATAATTAAATTATAACCACTTCTTTAATATTGATAATTTCGTTAAGTTTTAATATATAAATATATAATATAATGTGTATAGTAATAACTTTGAGTGTATAGTTAAAATAAGAGCCAATTAAAGTGCACAAACAGAGCGTGCATTTGTTAAGTTATTGCTTAAATAATGATCATTTTAATTTGTGTTTCAATCTATCAAGTGTTGATTACAGTAAAATATTACGATATATTTTAAAAATTTTATACATTTTTAATTTAGAAAAGAATAAAAAAATATATTATAAACAAAATTAATTTACCCGAATAATAATATTACATGATAGTAAAAAAGAATATAATATTAATATAATAATTTCGATGAAATAAATTTATATGGCATTTTATATGTATTATAATTTTATATGGCAAAATTAACAAATAACAATAAACAACTATAATGATTTATTTTTATACTTTATTGTTTACAAAAATATTAATTATTCATTTTCTTTTATTGTTTCTTCACAAAATTCAATGTTTGTGGTAATTAATAAGAGAAATGTAAATATAACTTTATATTAGATAACAATTACTATTTAAATTAATATGTATTATATAAAATGATGCGTTAAAATATTTTAAAAAACTAATTGATTTATTATTTACATTGGAATAATAAATAATACATATATTATAAGATTTATTCATTAATAATAAAAACAATTATCATATTAGTAGGATCAGTAGTAGGATAGATCCGTATTATAATAAATAGACTCTTTTAATTCAGAATATTAATGTGAAATAATTACATAATAGAAACATATACATTTGTATAGTATCGTTAATTTTCATATTAGGACGTACAGATATATAATTAAATAAAGTTATGTGACATAGATAATAAGAAACAATTATTTAAGATCAAATTTAATTATTTAATATTTAATTTATGTCACCGTTGACTGTAATAAAGTGATGTAATGAGCAGTTTTTGAGAGTGATTGCGTATGCTTTGTATGTGCACAAGTGCATTACAAGACATAGATCTAGTAATAGGTAAGTGGAATGCATTATTTATGTAAATTCACTGCATAATAAAAAGTATATGGCAATTTAAATTTATAAAGTAAAATTCATCATTTCAGGATTCTGTGAAATTTATATATTACATTAAAAAAAAATGCTTTCTAAATATATTTGTATACTTAAATTTAAAATACTATTTAAATATATTTAGATTATATAAATTACAAATAAATTTACACATGATAATAAATTAAACCCATTTTATTTCATGTATAAAAGATTTGATATATTTATCTAATCATCTTGAATATTTTTTTAACACAAGAATTGAATCATTTTTAATTTAATTTTTATTTCAATTTCAAGTTAACCAATATATATGTCTATAAATGAATGTATTGTATAAGTATTATTAATAATTCTTTCGCATAAATTAAATGATTCGAAAATAAATCTGATACACAAATATAAATTTGCAACACACGAAAAACAATTTTCTTATGATTAAATTCACCAATTATATATATAGAAAGAGAGAGAAAGAGAAATCCATATATAATAATAATGACCATAGAAACTTTTATTTTATAAAATAATTTAACCAAAACGAATATTGATTGATATTAATGGAATTAAACTCAATAAACGCACTTTTAAATACTGTATTATGCATACTTTAACGCCAACTTGATGCAATGCATTTAACTAAATTGTAATTTAAGCTCTTCCTGTACAAGGCAAGAGCACTACATTACGAGTCATAATATACAAACTATGAAAATAGGCCTTTGTTTGGTGCCTTAGAAATTCTTTTGCTGGTTTCAAAAGAATTGTTTAATGTGATTTCAACTGTTAAATCTGAATTATATTGAATAATGTATACTGTTACATAAAAATTACATCGACACAACACTTATTTATTAACTTAATTAAAATAATCTTTGCTTTAGTATTTCCTTTATAACTTACTTTTGTTGGAAATAAATTGAATTTCATTTTCATATCATAATACATAAAATCTTATGTGTATAAACATATATATACATATATAATAGAGATGTAATTAAAAAGATATGATTAAGAACAATATTAATATACAAAATTACACAATATAAGTAATTAGAAAAAACAATTTTTATATAAAAAAGTATTAGTAATAAATATTACAATCAATATTTTTGAAAATATTTATAATTTAAATTCATATTTTAATGATTAAATAATAATTAAAAATAACGAATTTGAATAATGTAATTTAATTTAATAAATAATAATACATTTAATGGTGAGTTCAGATACAAATATTAGAAATTTTATTGTTTAAATTTTTGTACATGAGTAGTTTTTTGATATAATGAAATAATTCATAAAATCTTTTTATATTATTTGAAAATCAATATGTAAATATATTAAATCAATATTAGGAAGAGATTATAAAAAATAGCAAATTACAATAAAATAGTATTTCATTAGTAGAAAATATTTAAATAAAGTATTCATATTATCAAAAATTATTATAAAATTTTCTAATTTAACTATGCAAAAATAAGAAAAGTATTTGTACATATTATCGACATCATAAATATTAAATAACAATAATAAAAATAGAAATACAGAAATATAAAAATAAAAAAATAAAAATAAAAATATAAAATATTTTATCTTTTTAAATACAATAATTATATTATTTAATGTTTTACAAATCATTTTTTATTTTATGATTATTAAACGACTTTTGGTTTTTACAGTAAATCATTTTAATTATAATTAAAATTTATCATTACGTAAGAAAAATATATTCAAATACAATAAGAACTATAATATCTCTATATACTATAATATAATAACTATAATACTATAATATCTATCTATTTTTTATTATAATAAGCATAAACAAAAAATTTTATCACCTCGATATATATGAAATAAGTGTAATGAAAACATACTGTAAAAATATATTTATTATTTATTTATTTTCAGATAAACTTACATATACAACATTTATATTCACAGTTACTTTTAAATTATTATAAAATAATATTTTTTTGATTCATTTAAATCTTTGTGTTCCATCATTTTAAGATACAAAAGTGGAAAAAATCATGGAGTGTGGGAGGAAGATAGAAACATAGAAGTAAAATAATGAAATGCTATTGAAAAGTATTTTGTATAAACATTTGAAAAATACCGAATTTTTATACATTCACAGGAACGATATCATTTATTTACTAAAGTTATGATATTTAACAGTCTAATTTCAGACTTGTGCCGGAATCAGTATATATTACAAGATATTATATTATCATATATATTATCAGTATATATTACAAGAAATTATATACAGCAATGTATTATAATTTACATTCGTCGGAAGAACTATTGTAAGTAAGTAATTAATTTTTTCTATTTACAATTTTATAATTAGATAATTAAATTATAATAGATGAACAGTTTATTCAGTATTATAAAATTATTTTGTTAATATTAATAATGATAAAAAAATTAATAATATCTATAAATAACATATTTACCATTATCTTTAGAAATGTTTTAAGCTAAAAAAACATTAAACAAATATTTTATTTATATTTTTATATAATTTATTGAATGAAATTAAAAAAGGATTTTAAAGTTTTATGATACAGGTTTGAATTTTTATAAATATTTTTAAAGCTTGCTAATATACAAATTTAATTATTTTCTTGTAAGATAGACAAAGTTAGTGATGATAGAATTGAAAATATATGAGAAATGTATTGATGTAAATTCTTTCTTTAATCCTATAAAAGTTTTTTTAATATGAATTTAAAATAAATTCAGATTCTAGTTATTAAACGTCACCATAATTTTATTTATAAATTTCAAATATGAAGCTACATAAATGCATGTTGTCTTACGGCTTGGCTTAACCAATCTAAATTAAAAATATAAAAGATTATTTAAAAAAATATATAGTATATGTGATTATAGTTATGTGATATATAAAAATCATAAATTTGAACATTATAATTTCAATATTCTGTAGTATTAGCAAATTAACTTAAAAATTTTTGCTTCGTTACATCTAATTTAATTATATATTTCAATTTTTCTATAATTATAATAATGCGTATTTTACATTCCATTATTTATTTTATTTATATATGTTTTATTTACTTTTACAAAATTTATTTATATATGATAAATAGATATTTAATTTAAAATTGTATTATTATAATTATATATATATATATATATATATATATATATATTTTAATCTACTAATTTACTTTTGTATCCAATATTTCATTATATGACTAATATTTGATTCTAATTTTTTAATTGTTACTTCGTAAAATCCGTTTGTATTCTTTTATATTGATGTCTAAATTATCATAATCTGAATACATATCTAACAAAGAAAAATAATATATTAATTAATTAAATTAATAGAAAAAAATCTTATATAACTGTATTTATGTTAACTAAATTATTCTCATGTATTTTTTAATCTCTTATTAAACATAATTTTATTTGATTTTTCTTTAAAACATATTCTTACTATAATTAAGGATGTCATTTCTAGTAAAATTGAAACTTAATTTAAAACTCCATTCATGCAGTTTTACGACATAACAATTAAAGTAATCAAAATTTAGTGCTCAATGAAATTTATTATATATTAAAAAACTTTATTTTAGACATAATTTGTAAATACTTTAAATATTTTTAAATTTACTTAAGATCAAATGTATATTAACAAAATTTATTTATTTATATACTAATCACTAAAATAAATATATTTATTATAATTATAATCACTTATTTTTGTATTCTATTTATTATAAATTTAAGTATATCAATCATCTATTAGTGCCAATGACAATTAAACGAACTTTCTTGCACTTTCTACTATTTTAAATAGACATACTTTAATACACTAAATGCATATTTTATAGAACATTGTTAAATATCTAATTTTAATTTAATCTAAAAGTTACAATGAAATATTTACTTTTTAACACTTTAAAATAAAATTTCTACTTGCATAAAAAATATCTTAAAACTATACGACTCAAATTCTGAAAAATTAAAAATTTATTATATATTAATATATAATTGAATTCATATTAGAAATTTCAAATGTAGTTTTAATTAATTGTTTGTTTTTTATATTATAAATAATTGGTTAGTTTAATATTAAATAATGTTACTCATTTACTATAAACGAGATAAAGTTTTCAATTTGTTAATTTATTCCATGCGCAAATTCAATATTCGCATATAATACAACTGTTTATTTTTAATTTAAGTATTAATTTATAAAAAGTTGTATGATTAAAATATAATATTTGTAAATGTCAATTATATATATGTGAATATATCCATTTTTTATGAACAAAATTATTAAATGACAAGTTTTCAATCTTATATTTTGTAAGAAGCCATTTAACTAAATTTCTTGATTATTTATTTATATTTTATTTAACATTAGTTCATAATAAAAAAATGTAGATTTTTTATTATAATGTAAATGATGATTTAAAATGGTCTATAAATAAGTGCGGAAGTTGGTAATTTACTTAAATTTTAAGAAATTATATAATTAAAAAATCTTTGATGCTTGAAGTTGGTAATTTACTTAAATTTTAAGGAATTATATAAATAAAAAACTCCTGATGCAGTCCAGAAGATTTGAAATATTGTCTCAAAAGGTATTGAGCAAGTGGAAAGATACAATCAATAATGGGAATTCAACGACTGTTTAAATTATTATTAAAAATAAAGGCTGTAGGTACAAACAAATATTTGTATATCATTAAATAGATTTGTAAATCATTTATAGAAAAAAGAATGAAAATATATTGTACTACCATTTAAATGTTTAAATTCATAGTTGAACATTAATATATTCATTACCTTAATTTTCCTTAATGTTCCTTAATTTCAGTAGCTTTAGCAACATCTTTAAAAAAATCAAACCCACACAGAAGGAAATTATATTTTTCTAGTTCTTTAAAGATTAAGTAAAATATTTTATATTTTTCAAAGAATATTATGTTAATTTTATAATTTATTAATATTCAAAAAATATTTTTTAAAACAATTTCATAAAATAGTATTAATAAATACTGAGCTTGCAACTATTGTAAGTTAATTTATACTTTTCGATATTTATTAGTTTCGAAAAATTTTATATCAAATTTTTAAAATTTATTTTATCCATAGTTTTATATTAATGAATATTTATAATGGTGTGCATGAATATTAATATTTTCGTTATTTTATTATTCGAATAGTGAAAATTATTTACGCATAATTTATGTATTTATTTGTAAGCCTATATAAAAATCATAAAATAATATAAATAAGTGAAAATATATAATATATAACAATAAAGTCTTAACTAACTTTATTAATCAAATGAAATTATTAATAATTATTATTGGAATTATTATATATACCTTTTATAAAATCAGTTAATTTTTTTTAATCAATTACATAATTTTTAATATTCTTTTACTTTGTTAGAATATGAAATCAAATAAACGTCAGGGTACAATAATAAATCTTCACAAATTGTTCCTCATTTATTTTATTATGATATTACAATGACTTGTCATCAATTACTAATGATAATGCCAATGTAATACAAATACCCGTTTTTACAAATTAAACCAAATTTCTCACTAATTTGACAGTCAATTATTTAACAATGGCTGTTATCGTAAATATAAATATTTTTTACAAGTATATTTTAAAAATCTGACCATAATACATAATGTATAACAATATTTTATTATCTTGAAACGTTTCGTCCTGCGTCAATCAGGGATAAACTAGCAAATCCTAAACTGCAATAACATATATGTAAGCTGCTTAGCTTGTAAGGACAATTAATTTGTAAAGTGTGTTGACTCTAATTTTATATATTAAAGATGGTTTAATTTTGGATATTAAAGTCGGCACAAAAAAAGCCGAAAAGGCGTTTGGAATTTTTCAGTACTCACCGATAATTCGACTTTGACAAGTCATGTGTTTGCAGCCGAAACTTCGTAAGGACATGCATAGAGAGATTGCCTCCCCTAATTTCCTAATCTGTTATATAAGATGGGAAAGCGTCGGTGACGGTCGAGGCACAAGGGCACACAACGACGATTGTACTCGGAAGTTGAATATTCGAGTGGCAACGGAAGCGGGAGCGTCGTGTCCCAACATACAAACAGCTCGCCATCTCACAAACAGTCGACTGCTTCGTGTAGCTGAAGGGGAGCATGCTATTGCTGGCGCCGCTGCTCCTCCATGAGAACTAGGGAAGGGAGAAAGAGGAGCAGACGCGCATACTGCCGCTGGCCGCTCCCTTGATCCGTCTTTCACCGATTCTCCTCCTACCCTCCTGTTCGGTGCCACGACCGTCACTCGTCGCTCTCTTGTTCATCAACGTTGTTCTGTGCACGTTAGTGCACCAGTATTGCAACCCGACTGTACAAGGGTGACCCTCTGGCGAGGGAAATAATCGAGTATGAATAAGGAGACCACGTGCAGCTCGGTAACTTGCATCGGCTCTTGATTCGTGTGGTAAGCCTGGATATCGGCACGCACATCAACGAGGTCGAGTAGCAACAACAGAGGAAGCTATGCCGAAAGGGCCGATGTTACCTATTATGTTGGAGGCTCAAGCTTATTTGCCGCTCTTTAAGGACTTGTCGGCATGCGGAAGCTCTTACGCTACTATATTCACTTTTCACAATTTCCGTTTGCAAATTTACGGCAATTCTTGAATAACCGTTCAATAACCGTAAGTTAAATCTTAGTAACATATATTAATAACAATAAAAATTGTAAATTTACATTTTTTTGTTTTGTTTTGTTGGTTTTTTATGCATGCATCCATGTATACCTACGTACGTGTTTTCGTTTTTCATAGGGTAGCTATTTTCCGTTAAAAAATATTTAAATATATAATAAATACCTTGATATTAGTTCACTGTATTAGCACATATATGTATATATAATATATTTATATATTAGAAGAAATAAATATAATAAGAAATATATAATATATATTTATATATAATTAAACGCTTCAACTCATAACTAAAAAAATTAAGTTTTTAATTATTAAATATTTTAAATTATTAAAGTTCGTCATCATTTCAGAATTATCTTGGTTTTAAAACGACAGCAATAGATAGATAGGAATACTTAAGATAATAAATAATAATAAATAATAATTGATATTAATAATACTTAAAATACAATTAAATTAAAACAAAAATATAAAAAAAATATAATTAATACATATTAATCTTATTTTTCTATAAATATACATAGACCTGCATAATTCATGATACAATGTATTCGAAATTCTATAGGTTAGAATATTGAGGTATTCATTAGCTGCATAAAAATGATAAAACAGTATAATTTATCATACAATATATTGTCTAGTTAAGTTTTCGATACAATAAAAATAGCATTATCATCTTCAAATCTTTACAGGATCAATAAGCGACAAATTTATTTGAATATTATTGAATTTTTATAAATTAAAATGGTTAATACACTAAATTACGTTATAGGAAAAAAATAATGAAAAAAATATAATTAAATATCCTTTAAGGTATTATGATTGTATGAAATAAATAAATATTTCATAAATTCTGAAATTATTGATTAATTTATAAAATAATTAGTGTTGTAGAAAAATTAATGTTCATTATATCAGATTATAAATAACGTAATTGAGGGAAAAGCAGTTCATTATAAAAATTAGTTGTATTTTATATATATAATTTATTATATGTAATTTTTTTATTTCTAATTAAAAATATAGTCTATAGAGACTATCTGTTAATTACGGTATTTTTAAAAAAACCCAGATCTAACTGCATCGAAAAAGACAAATCTTTTGATGTATCTATGATAATTTTCAGAATTAAATTTTATTTTTTAATTTTAATTGATTTTATTAATTTAATTAATTTATATTATTTTTTTATTAATTTTATTCATTTAATTAATTTATGTTAATTTTAATGTTATAATTTTCCCATATTCGGTTCATAAATTACAAAATTATAATTTGAAATATTTTTTATATATATTGTTTAATTTATCTAAATAAACATTCTAAATAAACAATTAATATATTCATTTGAAATTAATTAATATTTATAAAAAAGTGCGTCTAATGTTTTTAAATTAATATATTTTCCATTGTAATGAATTGTAATATCATTTGAAAATTAGAATTTTATTTTTTTAAAAATATATTTCAAAAACATTCCGAATTATGAATACAATATTTGAAAAGGTGATGTTTACCATAAGTATCTAAATTTTTTAATTATAAGACTTTTGTAAAAATAGAATTAACTTTTTGGAATAATATTACGAGTATTTTTTTCTAAAATCTCTAGTTTATTTTCAATAGTTTTGTTTTAAAACAATATTAAAAAATATATTTTTAATTATATAAAAAATGCGAGTATTTTTCTATTCAATCATGAATAAACTAAATACTTATTAAAAATGCAACTTGTATTAATTTTATTTTTTATATGTTTTTCAATTAAAATAATTATTAATAATTAGTTGTAATATATTTAAAAATAATCAATCCTATTGAAATATTATTTGATAAAATAATAATAATATAATATTTCATGTATTTGACTTTTCATTGCAATATGTTATAGACAAACTTTAAATAATTCTTTAAATAAATACAACCCCGTTTACACTTCGAGCGAGACACTTTATTCTTTAATTTTGTTTATATTGACACAAATTGAATGTGAATATTTTCTAAAATGTTTTAAAACCTAAAATTTAGAATTATTTAATAAACCAGTAGGGATAAAACAATAAGGAAATATAAAATAAAGAACATGAGTAGTAAGACGAGATACCTCACGTGTTGTGGGTGAGTCAAACCCCATTTAATCAATACTTGCGCTCTCCGAATATTTTAGTAACGCCATTCCTAGCGAATGCTTGTTTCCTTTTTCTTGGCTAACATCGTTCCCCGAATCAAATTTTCCTCATCTCCCTCTTCCCGATTTCTGATTTTTGCCAGTCAATTATTCTATCCTTCTGTTATTAATGTTTGTATGTTTACAATCATCTTATTATTTTAAATTTTAATATTACCAAAGCTTTTAAATTCTATAATTTTTGTTATATAAAGCATAGCTTCAAAGAGTATTATATATATTTTTACTTTATATTAATTATCTCCATATATTATTTAAATTTTTATTTTATTCATGCATTACATTAATTATTATCCTTAAATGCTGCATTATTTACTTTAAAATTATTTTTTATTGCATGTCACATTTGATGTTGATGAATTTATTATAATGTATATATTCTAAATATAATATCCTTGGATACATCTTACTAAAAGCACAAAATGCACTATTCAAGAGGATCAATAATAAAAAGAAACGATCCTTTAAAAGAGTTATAAGATACATTAAGCGAATATAGTTTTTCACATCATTCGTATTATTTATATTTCGTAATGAATTCTAAGCTATTATGAATATATGTTAAACATATTATAACAATATTTTTGACTTATAACCTTGTAGTAAATAAAATGAATATATCTACTCTTCTTCTTTGACATTAAAAACTATGCTACTAAATGTTTATTCAGCTCTTTAATGGAGAAGATATTCATTCATATTTAATTATATTAAATGGAATTCAAGTTCATCCATCAAATATAAATAACTAAAAATAATACATTATATTATAAATAAAATACAAAAGGTGTTATTTAAAGATGTTATTTAAATTTTGATTACTGATGAAAATTTATTGAATCGATTTTGTTGATACAAACATAAAAAGCAATAAAAATAATAATCAATTAACTAGCTAAACGTATGTCGATATAATAAAATAAATACATGTTTATAAATTAAACTAGAGGTAGCTAAAAGTCGATTGATTTAGAGTATCGTTTATTTGTCAATTCGAATAACAATAACCAATAAAAATATATAATTATTATCAAATGTGATTTGCACATATTGAAATAAAAAAGGAAATTAAAGTACATGTGTAGTTTTATATAATGAAAATAATTAAAATAAGTACATTGAAATCGAAGTATACATACAGAATTATGTTAAATAATAATTAAATTTTAAACTATGTAAATTAATTAAAACACATTTTATTTGAAAATAAATAATACTTTTACTTTAATAACTTTAATTTTAATCTATGAGAAGAATTAGTTACATAATTAGTTAAAAAAAATTAATTTTAAATATATATAATATACTTGTTAATAAGTTCAAGTAAACAGCAGTTTGTACTTAATCTTGCTAATTTTCTCAGTAAATGATTGTATTGAATTTATTAAAAACTTCTTTAAATTATCGCTATGTTACAGACCAAAACCATGATGAAATAATTTTGAAGAATTTTATACATGAGATTCTTCATAAGAAGAAAATTTACAAAAAAAATTATAAATAATTTGCAAATTTATTACGATATTAACATAAAGTATATACAAATAGGATATATTATACTTTATAAAGAATAACAAAAGAATGTAAATTATGTAAGCACCAAAAAATATATATCGAATTTATTAAATAAGTATATAAATCAATGGATCAGGTGAGAAAATAATTTTCATTTATAATTTTTAATTTATATACTTGTAACAATATAAATATGTAAAATAAATCATATCACTTTCTTGTTAAAAATAGTTTGTATTTTCTAATTATTTCAATAGATTGAAAGAAAGAGTGAGAGAGAGAGAGAGAAATAATAAACCTACGTGATAAAATTATAAAAAATGTTTATAAAATTTAAATGTTTAAATACATTAACCTTTCTAGACAACATGAATTTATCTATATTTCAACATGATATACTCCATATTAATGTCAATAATAAGGTAAATAATTTTCAATAAACTCTATTACAGTTGCATACAATTATAAAAGCTTTCTTTGGAAGCCTGCTGCTACCCCCTCCTACCACTATCTGTCTCTCGCTCTGATAGCGTGAGGAGTTTTTTTTATACATCGGGTTCAATCCCCATCATTTGGTCCTTATAACCGGATAAAATTTAAACGTATTAAAGAAATTTTTAAATAATTCAATAAAATCAAGGAGTAAAGGGTATATTGAGTTGAATACAATGAAATTTAATTCTAATATTAAATATATGATTTGATATTAATCAATTAAATAAATATGTAATATAATATTAAATGTGAAATGAATTTGTTTTTTGTAAATAATATTTATAATGATTTACATAAAAATAAGTGACAAAATTTCAATGATTTGAAATTTCTTAAAATTTGAGTAATGTTTACTTAAAACATTTGAAGAATATTTGTTTTGATTTGATATTATTTTTTAGATTTTTAATTACTTAACCAAATTTTTATGAAATAAAGCACCGTCAAATATTTAAAAAACATGTTATCGCGTACAGGTTAAGAAAAAAGTAGATTTTATAAGATTAACAGACGTGGGAACTTTATTAAAAATAAATTAAAAAATTCTTTTATTATTCTTTCGTTTAAAAAATTCATTTAAGACAACGTATCAATTATATTAATATAACTTTTTTTTTCATTTTTACCTTCATTTTTATTCATAAGATTTAAAAAATATTAAGAGATGTTTTTTCATTCATATTAAGTTTTAAGAAAAACCGTATTTCAATTCTAAAGTAATATATATTTATACATATATGTAAAAATTCTTGTATTGATTTTTAGGCTTAAAAAGAGTAACTTGCTGCTGGACGATATAATATGTGTAATTATTTTTAAAATATTAGTTTGCTATTCAAAATCTGACTATCCTAATTCATGTTTGCTTGCACCTATAAAGCATATTTATAATGATTTCGTACATATCTATTTAAATTGACATAAAAGAAATAAACAGATGGTTAAAAAATAAATATAGCGATAATTCGAGACTAGGTCTTATGTCAATTTTAAATAAAGTTTTTAGTAGAGATATTCATGAGATTTAGATTAATTTGTTCTTCTGTGTATTTTCTAAGAAAAATAATTGATTATTTAATTACTTAACAATATATTGAATATAAATACTAATCATCTCTCTTTTCTTTCTGACTGTCTTATAATCATTATGCATTTTTACGGATAAAAATTTTATTGATGTACATGAATAATTATTTAATAATAAGCTTAAACTTCTATATAACTATATTATTGAATAATATTTTTATTAAATAAATGTCATTAGCATATACAGAACTAAATACTTTTTATTACAACTTGATATTAGGTAATTTATTTTACACGTATGATTTGTTTTCAGTGTATTCTTCATTTATCATTTTATAGTCCATCACATTAATTATATATTTCTGATATTTTAAATTCAAGTAAGAAGTTTGAAGTTCGTATAAAATACCTTTTTTGAAATAAACGAAAAATAATCGATGCTTGTTACACTGTATAAAAAATAAAAATCTGTAGAGATGGGTCTTTATTAAATTCTTAAATAATTAGTGAATTAATATGCTTTTTTAATTAGATTGTTAAATATAGATTAGTTAGTAATAAGTTAGTTATAGCTTAAGGAAACTTATCAGAAGCTTTAGTCGCATTTAAAATTAATGTACACATATATTCACACACTTATATGTATGCAACAATTTATTTATAATATTTATAGCTAAAATACAATTTGAATAGAAATAAATATGGCTTGTTTATTACTTGACTTCGTCAATACCTGCTCGCTCGTATTACATATATAATATTAAATATGCATTTTAATAAGCGAGAGTAAAATTACTTTTACTAAATTGTTTTGGAAATAAATTTCGGTGTGTTTAAAACTTCTCTCCTCAATGAAAGAAGGGCGAAGTAGATAGTGGAAGGAGAGGAGGTTAGCTAAGAAAATGTAAAAACAGTGCAAATTAATGAATAAATATAATCCGTAGTAAAATTATTGATAATAATTAATGAAAAGATAAAACGTTAACAAATAAACTAAAGTTGAGTAGGTGTGTCTTGAAATTGGTCGGACTTGAGTTTCTCCTTTGATTAGTTTTGAACCCAATTTGCAATTTTTATTTAATCTTGCGATTCTCAAATTGATGATGTTTATTTAAGACTTATTCCAGGTCAAGAATAATCAATCACTTAACTAAAACCTCGGAAGATTATCTTTTTCATGATTCTTATTTCATATAAGAATCTTTATTTAAGAATTTATCGCCTTCAGAAATAATAACCTTGAACTTAAATAAACTCCCTTGAGAAGATTATAAATATGAAAGATAAGATAAAAGAACGACTTTATTATATATATAATAGACGACACTGTATCAATTCTTTAACTATATCTTGCTACTCTTGTTCTTATTAATTATTCGTTGTTTTTTGAAAAATACTGGCTCTTCACGACTTACGCGGTTCTATTTATGATGCGAGTAAAAACCGTTACGGAAGGAGTGGAAGAGTTCGCAAAGAAGAAGTGTCATATCATTGTTTCTATGCGGTTTCCTCTGCTTATTATCGATAGATGCCTTTTTTCAATTGTCGCGCCTCCAGCTCAGCAAGGATGGAAAAATAGGGGCGGAAAATGTATGCGACAGATTCGAGGAATTAAAAGTCCGCTACGAAACTTCTTCAATGTCTAGAAATCTCGAAGAACTACTATAGTATAGAAGAGTAAAAAACTATTTTTTTAAGTTACAGAAGCATTCTACTTTTAATAATATAGAATACTTCTTATTTCAAGCTCAATGTTATAATTTACATTTTTTTTAAATTAATTCATAAAATTTTTTGTTTTACATTAAATTGAAATATTTTTTATTGTGTATTGTCTTAAATTTTTTAGAACGAAATATTATTTTAATAAATATTTTTAACTCGAATTTCATATTATTACATTAAAAAAATTACAAAATAATGAAAATAATTTTGTTTTCAAAAACCAATATGCCATAATATTAAAAATTCTACAATATCTTCTATTGTAATTTATATTTTATTAATTGTAAATTATATTTTCAAATTGAGCGCATTCCCAAGAACCAATAAGCAAGGATCCTTTTGCGCATGCAGCAAATGACTTAATTTATATGACAATAAAGAGAAATTTGTTAAGTTTCATTTCTAGACAAAAATTTTTAAAAGGTTTTGAAATTTAAAAAATTTTACACATTAAACTTTCGCACCTGCCCTCTCATATCAATTGCCCTTTTTTCCTTTTGATCATCTCTTCTTATTATAAATTAATATATTAAAATTTATTTTATTATTATTATTATTATTGTCTGAGAAAATCATAATCAAATCCAAAAGATAAACAAATTAATATATTTATGTTCTTTATAGTTTGGAAAATTCTCTATTATACACTTTTACAGTCAATGTCAATAAAATTATCATAATTTATTTTTTATTTCTCATTAGTATTTTAATATAAATATTACTGTTTGTTATTTATATATATTTTTGTTTATATTTTAAAATAACAATACCACTGTGGTTGATAAAATAAACTTCTTTTCGTTTTATATTTATTTGTTTTGTAATTAAAATTTAACAGTATATTTAAGAAATAATATTTTAATTTAAATATATGAAATGAATAAGTTTTCATTAATTATGTTAATTTTTGTTTTTATAAGATATTTAATTTTAATAACAAATTTCAAGGTCGAACAGGCTTGATTCTTTTATCTTTATCTGTTTGCAGCTTTGATATTTAATTTGAAATATTAGGAATAAATATAAACGTTCTCTTACTTTATAGAATTAAATAGTATATATAACTTTTTTAATATTTATGTATTTAACATATTTAAATTCTCTGAAATATTTAACGCTTAATTTTAATTTATTAAACAAATTATTTATAATTTCTAATATTCATACATTTTATTATTTTTGGCATCTACGATTATCAAATATAACTGAAATAATAAATAATCCTTGTTTATTCAAATAGTAATTTGAATTTTAAATTTAATAAGTTGAAAATAGTAATGTACAAATTATAGAATATTGGTTATATAAATTTTTTTCTATCTAGTAATGACTAGAAGGGTAATTATGCTCAACATCTTAAAATTCCTAATCAAATATATTTCGATATATGTGCGTATTAGAAGTGTGTACAATTTGATTTTGATTTAAATTAGAAATTTTAATGGATATTTAATATAATGACCAATGAACATAATCAAAATAAAATAAAACTTAGTGATAATAAACAATCTATTATTCAATTAAGGTAAGATAATGTATACTTTGTAGGTTAATAATTTAAAGTACTTTTAGGTTATGTATACATAAAATAATTATATCTAATATTACAAATTTAATTTAGTTGTGAAGTATGAAAAATAAATATTTTGTATTATAGAAATGTAAATAGCAAAAGAGAAAACTTTTTAGAATGGGACGAATATTTTATGGCTATTGCATTCCTTGCTGCAATGCGTAGTAAAGATCCTTGTACTCAAGTCGGAGCCTGCATTGTTAATGAAGATAAAAAAATTGTCGGTATTGGTTACAATGGTATGCCAATTGGTTGTAACGATGACAAATTTCCATGGGCAAAAGAAAATATGGATAAATTAGAAACAAAATATCTTTATGGTACAGTTTAATATATTTGAATAAACATAAACATTTATGGTGTTCAAATAAATATTAATGTTGTTCCAGTATGTCATGCAGAACTTAATGCAATTTTAAACAAAAATGCAGAAAATATTAAAAATTGCACATTATATGTTGGCTTATTTCCATGCAATGAATGTGCAAAAGTAATTATTCAATCTGGAATAAAAAAAGTTTATTATATATCTGATAAACATGCATCTAAATGTACAACTGTAGCAGCAAAGAGAATGTTTGATGCTGTAAATATTGAGTACAGGTATTTATTATATTAGATCTTATAAAATATATTTTAAATTAAATTTTAACATTTTATAATTTTAGGCAGTATAAACCTAAAAATGAAAAAATTATAATTGATTTTAGTGAAATAAATTGGAATGAAATGACTCAATTACCTCCTGTACATCTTGAAGATAATAGATATTAATAAAACAATATAGTCTACAATATTGTAAAATAATTTTAAATATAATTATGCAAGTGAATTATAATTCTTTTAATATTTTATTTATTTAAAAATCATCCATTTGAAATGAACATTTTAGGTATAATATAATAAATAAGTTTTATTTAAAAAATTTTTTATTTTTAATACTAGTTAATTGAAATTTTTAAATAAAAATTGTTTGAAATAATAAAGAGATTCTATATATTTTTTTTATTTATAATATTTTTATTATGTAATTATTATAGATATATTTTCTTCATACTTAGAATAATAATGAAAATTTTAATTTAACCTTAAATTTATAGTGGTAGTTTAAAGATTATGTATTTATGTATTTGTGTATTATTAACTAATTGTTCGCGATTCCGACAGAATCTCGAGTCGTCACTTATTAATATTTGTTTACCTTTAAATGTGACTTGCTACAATATTCGTATATCATCTTACGACTTTTAATTTCAAATTATTCTGTTGGTACGACTTTTAATTTCAAATTATTCTGTTGGAACTTCGTGATTGCTATACTTTGTTTATAATCCCAGTGTTTCCAGGAAAAGCGTTGTGAGCTTTTGAATTATAAAGCGCCTGGTAACAAGGCCCCTCCCGCCACGGTTTTCACGTCTCGGTCTTCACCCCTCTTACCCCTCACCCAAGCGATCGCGAAAGTCCTTTCCTTTGTCTCTCAGCCAAGTAGAAAAGTTCGTTAAACCCCCCACCATACGTTGTCGACGGCCTATCTAGCCCTTCGGCTATAAAATAAGACCGCAAGCTTGCGACACGGAGAAGTAACTCCAAATTGCTATACGTTTTCCGGCCCATCGCGGAAGGGTCTCGTGCGCAGAAGTGGTCATACATCCGAGCAATTTAATCGCCCACATCTGGATTCATATCATCAGAAGGTTCGTCCAGACGGTGAGCACGCTATTTAGCCCGCGGTTGCATCCTTCCCATCCTAGATAGAGCTCCCAGGTGGATCGCAGGAGAGAACACAAAATAAGAGGCAAGTAGCGACCCGGTTCAAATCATCGCGGAATACATGTTCGATCGAGCCCTGCGTCGCTATTCACCCGTTAATTTAAACTTTATTCTAACGCGACGGCTCATCAAAGCGCAACACATGTATTTCGGCGCCTGATAATTGATAACCTCACGGTATGACCACTCAGCGATCCGACTAAGCGCCGGTTACTCGACACCGCCGCCAAATATATTTCGGATAGTAAAGACAATGCGTAGTTAAGTGCGACAGTGCGGGATAACATAAACATATAACAATCGCACCTCGCGTAACGTGTAAGTGCGGCCATCACATCGTGCACATACAATCCGCGTTGCGCGTCTCATGAAGGTGCGGCTCTTCAAATTTGTACCGATAATCGTCTTATTAATTATATACATAACTGCGTGCGTTTTCTATTATTATTATAAATTCAATAAATATCTATTTGGTTCTGCATTACCCCGAGTACATTAATTTTCGATATTTTCACCCTGCTATCTCAACCCTTCCACTATCTGAATTTTACACTAGGGTTTTTACGCCCGAACATTAATTAAAAATGCTTTTATAAAATTATGTTAAAAATAATAATTATAATGAATTCAAAATTTTCACAGTTGGATAATAAATACAATATTTGTGTCCGTTCAAATTTGTTATAAATTTAATTAAATTCTTCAAAGGAAAATATGAAAATTTTATATTTAAAGTTTCTATTTTAATTTTACTTTTATTATTTATCTAATTATTTTGTAAAGCTAATACATGGTTATTTGGGATTATTTTATATTGTAGAAACTATTAAATTGATTTCTACTTCGTTATTTTTAAGTTTATACAATTTTTGTTAATATTTAATGTGTAATATTAAACATATCTTCTACAATACAAATTTATCCAAATTTTTAAGTATTAATATTTAAAACAACATTTTATAAAGCATATTTAGCACGATTATAATTTGTGATTGAAAATATTTTATTATACAGTAGAAAGTGATTTTTATTTCATAATAGAAATCTTCAACATGTTAGATAATAGATAATAGTAGTTTAAATAGAAACATATAATAGAGTTTTAGAATTAAATTATAATTCTTTGAAAGGAATCATCAGACACTCCATTTATATTAAAATACTTTCTGCTCTGTGCATCTATTAATGTCTATTTAATGTCACGTTTTTCATAGGTTTATGAAAATATACAACTACATTGTAAAAACTTGAAAAATTTTGTTTTTTAAGAGAAAAAAGGATATGTTTAGGATTTATATGAATAATCTTACAATTATTTAAGTCTTGATATATTTTATTGATTGCGTCTGTACAAGTGATGAAATAATTATTAGGGATATTGCGCATAAGCTTTACTTGCGCAATGAATACAAATTAAATCTTGTATATTATTCAGCTTGTAGCTAATTTATTTGGCAAAATCTCAATAATTTATAAAACATTACTGATTTATTTGAATGAAATAATCATTTTTTGATTACTATGTATCACATTCTTGAAATTATATAGAAAAAAATCTATTTTTGTATGCACTGTATAAGAGAAAATAATCTTACTAAATTTAAATAAAAATTTCATTGTTTTAAAATAATGATCTCATAAATTTTATGACAAAACAAAGTATGAATCTTTTGCGAATATTATTCTTTCCTAGAAACAATAATTGTTGATAATGAAATCCATACTTTCAAATAAAAGTATCAATATTTGAAAATGAAATATTGATGCGCGTTTGTCACTTTTTCCTTACAAAGTTTTCAAAAAAAAAATTGACTATTTTGTGATATATTTATTATGAAGTTCAGACTCAGACTCAGAATTATTTTTATGCTGTACAATGATTAAAGTGATGATACTGAGTCCAGAGTTATATGAAATATAAGATAAGCCTACTTTATACTTCAGGTTCACATATTGTATCATATTTCTATGAATTACATTTTTTATAACACGAAATTTAATATCATGTTTTAGATTCGTCACAAAGCAACAATTTTATTGTAGTGTGTGAAATTAAAAATTTACAATTACTCAAATAACAACCATGATTATTTTAAGGTTGTGAGAATATACTCGAACAAACGTTGATATTCTTTCAATTTTATTTAAATATTCATTGCTATTTGATTGAAATAACCCATTGTTTTATCATGTTTAATTTTAATATGTTTCTTTCTATGCATATTTATTGTACGCAAACAGTTTATGCTATATGTAAGAAAAATGATAAAACAGTTCGATGTTTTATAAGTATAAAAAAATAGAAGAGTAATCAATACTTTGTTCTACATATCAGACTCTCTTAATGGTGTTTTATAACTAGTTTTCGCTATTTTTGTCAAATAATGTTGATGATGAAGTGAAAATTTATTAATACTTTTGATCCCTAATAAATATGTAATTTTTACAATGATGATAAACTTGTAATTAAAATAAATCGTAAAACAAGAAAGTTTTCATTTACAACAGCTAAATTTCATAAATAGTTGCATCATGTGTATATTCTAATAATGGCATGATTGTTATTATTATTATTCATGAATTATCGAGATAGCTAGTAAATGTAGATAATAAATAGACAATCATTTTGGTTGAAGCAATATTATTCATAAAAAATCATACTTTTCACGTTGTTAGATAGTAAGCGAAAACGTTATTATATCAAGTATCATTCGTCGTTTAAAAAGAAAGAATTTATATAAGAGACAAATCAATTTTAAGTTAAATCAAAAGAACAATCCTTAAGCAAATACAACTGTTTAAAAATCCGATGTTAATGATGGCTTTTCTACAATAGAATTTGGTAATAGCCATATAATCACTGTACCTACCGTCTATAACACGAAGTAGAAATGTTTCTTAAATTATCGCAGTACGCATATTGTGAAATTGTACACAACTTTTGTATTTCGTTTGTACCAATATTATCGTTTATTTTATTCTTTATGTATTCTTATTTTATACACAACACATCCTGTACATTTAAATTCAATCATCATTCAGTAGTGTCTTTTTGCTTTATCTTTCTTATGTGAAGATATTTTACGAGTTTTCATGCGATTGCTCTTTCTATGGGTATAAAAAGAAATTCTACAACTTGTCTTGCTATGTAGGTGTGTTTGTGATATTATCTCTTTGTGACACTTATAATATCATTACTATATGAAAACATTAGCAAAACACTAAGCTCATTTTGGTGGTATTTCTTTTTTCAATGCGCTATGCATATATCTGTTAAATCTCAATTAGCCAAGTCGATCGATCGACAGTATCAATTTATTAAGAATAATCGCGCGTTTCTCACGTTCCCGACAATATTTTTATGAACCCAGCATATTTTCTCTTAATTTTTCGATAACATTAGAAGAACTTGCATTATATTACATGTTATTTTCTCATTATTCAATGAAATATCTATTCATCAAGTTCATTTAATAATATACGTGGTAGTATATACGAGCAACTCATGCTCATCTATAATGTCGCTTGGCGGTGCTTAATTATCTTTACTTTCATATAAGTCGCTTGTATCGTTTTTTTTGTATCATTTCCGTATCATACTACTCACGTCCAGCCTCGATTCTCTATTTAATAATATATCTCTATTTATTTTAAATTAATTCACCTGCAAAATTCTGAAGTATTAATTTATTGATTTCATTAGATTGTTTTTATTTGTTCAATTATTTATTTGATTTGTGAACGTATTAACAAAGAGAAAGTAATCATCTCTTTTTCTTTTTCTTTACGTGTATTTATTATTTTTATTTCACTGTTTATCTGTTGGTCTTTTTCTGTCTATCTGCCTGCCTGCTTGCCTGTTTCAGCCTCTCACACCCTTCTCTTTCTCTCTCTACCTATCTATCTCTCAAATTCATAAACATTTAATATTCACACTTTTTGCGCACATACATACACATTGTTTTATCTTTCCGTTAGTTTTGCCTAGCTACATTGCAGATCACTGAGACGACAGTAGCATAAGCAGGATTCGCCCTGCTAGCATCAGTACTTATTCGCTGGAAGCTGCTGTTGCTGTTCTTTGCTATCTTGGTGATTAATGAGAAGTTGTTGATGTTGTTTCGATTCGGATGGGTGGAAAGCTGTTGCATATGGGAAGCGTTCATGACATTTGCTCGTATAGTCGGCTATCGCCTGCTCGCAAAGTCCAAAATCTCCGTTACGCAGTGCCTCCAGTATTTTGGTGCAATTTTCAAGATTCACGGCTTTAAGATTGGAATCTAAATTTGTCGTAAGTGAAATAGCTTTTTGCTGAGATGTAGGATCTAGCAAGTAGAGCATTCGTGCACCCTGCAATAAGTGTGGCAGAGATTTTGAATTCTTATTCAAATAATCAGAATTTAATTGAAAAGCATTTGTATTCGAGAAAATGCCAGTTGATTGGCGTTTAATAACTTCATTGACGATACTGTCGTGATTCGAAGTACTTGTGTGACGAATAAAACGTACGAGGCAACTATGCAGTTCAGGATTATTAGATTCCAAGCGATGTGCACGGTTTATCGATCGTAGCATTAGTAGGGTTCGACCTGAAAAAAAATATAATTTTTATTTACTGCTTTGTACTTTTCTTGTTACAATCTATAATATTATAAATACTTCAATTAATGACGTACACTTAATGATTTCTTTTTTACATATTTTTAATATATTGTGAACTAAATGCTCATAAACAGCAGGTTTCAAAATTTTTAAGTTTCAAAAAATTCTAAAACTATTTTTTGAAAATATTTTATTTTCTTTTATGTTATGAAATTATTATTATTATTATTACGATATTATTATTACTATTATTACGAAATATCATAAACGTATTTTTTTGATATTTATTTTTTATTATTTTTTTTATTTTTTATTTTTTTATACGTTTTTTATACGTTATATAATTATATATAATTATTTATATATTTATATAATAATTTTTATAATAATATTTATATAATAATTATATATAAAAAATATATAATTATACGTTATTTATTTGAACTATATACATACTAAGTTTTTTACATAAATGATGTGTTTGAATAATATTTTACGGTTTTTTTTTTGCAAATTAAACTGCTTAGGTTAAAAATAAGAATAATGAATCTTCAATACGTTTAAGTAATAATATTCGATTGATCAATATTAATATTGTCATAACCTGTACTCATAGATTACAAAGATTAAATCTCAAAACTGAAATAATTTATAAAAAATTTATTAGATATATTTGAAATTATATATGTTAATAATAAAGTACAATTAATTTATACTTTTCAATTAAAATTTGTTTTAATTTAAATACAATGGAAATGCAATATCGTTAGTATAAAATGCTACACAAAATTAAAAAATTAAAATTTAAGTATATTTGCCTTTTCGAATATATATTTCGAAAGCCATGAGATGAGTTTCTATTTTATTTGCAGCTAGTTCTTGTAAGGGAAGGAGAAACTTAATAGCTTGTTCTAATGGATCCTCAATCTGTAATAAAATAAAATAATGAAAGCTGTAAATTTCAATTTTTTTTATTTAAAAATATATTTTCAATTTTCTGAAAGTATTTGTATTTTTTAATAGTTTTATTAAAAATACTGAAAATTATTTACAAAAAAGTCCTACTAACATAAGTACATTATACATTAATTACTCTGTGCAATTATTAAGAAATAATTAATAATTTTTATAATTATTATTTTAAATAAAGAAACTTTTTAGTTTGCTTCTCTTTATATGGAATCCGAAACACGTAACATTGAAGAATATACTAATTATATTCATATGTATCAACAATAATTCATAAGGTACAAACGATGATTTATTTTATTAACATTAAGTAGTATATAGGAAATAGAACAATGAGCATTGATTTAATATAATGCGTCACTATCAAGAACTACGATTCTTTTACGCATTTGAGAGGTGCATCCAAATTATACTGTATCCTTGGCTCTCATACATATAACATATTTTAATCCAAGTTTGAAGAAATCGGATACAAATCTTAGCACATAGTGGCAACGTGACCAAAGCAAAATATTGGGGCAGACGCCGAAACAAAATGCTGGTGCATCGACGGTGAACTCAGCGCCATTGACTGCATAACAACGACAATTGAAACCAAATGCCACCGCCACATTCGCACATTATCTTGTCCGGCTAGACGCGGTCGCACGTATGGGCCACTAACAGCTTGTAATCACAAGTGACAAATTCACGGCACCAAGTAAAGGAAAGAGTAATTATATATTCCATCCACCGAGTGTAGCACGACCACCGAGTTATTTACCTGGTAATTTGTTCCCCTTCCCTGATTCGGTTTCAGGTGCCGAAACTCCAATCACCAGAAATACTTGAAGTATTATATTGGTAAGAAGCTTCAAATGCAATGATATCCACTAAATATCCATTTGTATTGACCTGCGAAAAGCAACATTGCTTGTTTGCATTGGTCGTTCATATAGCCAGCGTAATTAATAATAACGGACGAGCCCTGATAAAATAAAGATTTTTTATTCGCCTTTGTTCGGTCTAAACCTCTTCCCTCACTTGACAGTTTTATTTATTATTTTATTTCCATGTCTAGCCATACACATATTTTCTCGGCGAACCTTGACACCGATGACGAGATATCCAAATCATTTGAAGAATTATAAAGAATTATAAATTATAATTACGTATGTTTAGTACATTTTAGTTAATTAGTTAATTATTTAGTTAATTAAAAAGTTGATCTAATGAAAAGTTACCTTGTCGTTAATAAGATATGTTATATAAATATTCGACGAATTTAAAATTACATTAGAAATATTCTGTAAAGCATTTGATCAAAATTCTACCAATTTAAAAAATATCTTACAAATTTTAGTATTCAGCTTCTATAAATAGTTGAATATTATATTCATGTGTATTTTCAAAAATGTAAATAATCTTTAATGTAAATTAACCTAGCAATTTTGTTGCAACATTCTTCTTCACAAAAATTGAAAATACTTAAAAAAAAATTAATAACTACAAAAATAATTTAAATTATTTTGAAAAAGATGAATTTTTTTATAAATTCCTTATTTATTTTTTTATGGAACTTAATATTTATGAATTGTTTTTTATTTATATATGATTTTTACCAATTCGTTATTTATTGTCACATAGGTCGCATTTCGAATTTATTCAAATCAATGTTTTAAATATGAATAGTTACAGTTCCTTCACGAAAATGTTAATTACTTTCTAGATACTTACATTAAGTACTAATTTGTTTAAATAACACATAAATTAATAATTTCAAATTCCGTATCCTCTGGTTAAGCATTTCTTGAAATTTGAAAATGTTTTTTCCATTACTTTATCTTGTATTTCACATAAAAAAAAGTAAAATAACATTTTTTTTACGAATAATTAATTATATTTAATTTTATGAGTCGTAATATACATTTCAGTTTATTTTATAAATATTTTATATTTTAGAATTTCTTATAAAATATCTAAATTAAAACGCGCGTTAAAAATTATTTTAAAGAATATTTATGAAAATAAAAATTCTTATTTATTTGTTTATTCGACTATTTTGAAGTGCTTATACTGAAGAGTTTTACTACCGAGCCAGTCTCAGCATATCATGAACAACAAGATCTCTTTTTCTGTGTTTGGGAATAATTTTTTCTATCTATTAAAGATAATATAAAGTTATATATAGATGGACAATAAATAACATTGAAATGAAAAAATAATTATTGAGTGGAAAATGAAAGCAATATGTAAAATTAATTTAATACCGATACAAAGTATCATGCTTTTTTGCACTAATAAAATTATGATTTTAAATAATTTAAATTAAATTTGTAGGTATCCACAAAATTTTTTAACAATTAAATTAAAATTTTACATTAGTAGTAAAAATTTTTTAACAAAGAATTTTCATTTTAATTAAAAATATAAATATTTTATTATATAATTGAATTTATTTAAATTACAAGTTGAGTTAATTTTGTCAGCGCTTATTTTAAGAAAATATTTAAATAATGAATAAATTAGCTAATGAACTTCGTGCTCTTTGCTTTAAATAAGTTTTTTTCATCAAACTAATTGGTAAAAATAAATTATCACTGAGCATATAAAATTATGCTCATTTGAATAATTATTTAATTTGTATATATGCGTATAATTATTATGCAAACTAGCAAACCCTTTCTAATTTTTCTGGTATCAGCTCGTCTAGTGTCGGTTGCTCTAAATCAGGATCTGTTTGCTGTCTTGATTTATTGTGCTGTTCTCTTTTTTCTTGTGCTTGAGCTGCTTGTTGCCTTTCCAATTCAGCTTTTCTTTGTTGCTTCCTTTGTTTATTTCTTAACTTTTTTAATTCGGATGGTGCCAAATTTTCTGTGTATATACAATAAAATATAAAAATTTTTCATTCAATAATATACTTATATGTAAATTTTTTTTATAAATAAACTGCAAAGTATTACGGTTAGCATAATAATAATTAGTGTTCATTAGTATTTTATTTTTAAAAGCACTATCAAGATATTTATTCATTTATCAATACATTTGTAATAATCAATATAAAAACCTATATATATATATATATATATATATATATATATATATATATATATATATATATTCTATTTTTTATATATTCATATATGATAAATTTTTCTTTATCAAAACTTATACTATTTTTTATTAAAAAATAAATACATAACAAACAACTAGAAAGATTATACTATTATATAGATAAATTTTAAAACTGTTTGTAGTATTTGTGTTTGAATCGGTCTTTTTGATGAAATCAATGTTAACTCCAAATGAATTTTTTTATTCTTAGATAACACTTTCATCTTTATTATTTTTCATTTTCATTCCAATCTCACAAAAATAGCAATATAATATGCATAATTTTAAAAGAAAATTACTCTTTAAAAAAATGTATGACCACATTATATATCTAAATATTTAAATTTATATATCCGAATATTCGTTATAATTAGAATCCCGTTAAAAGTATTAAATGAACGAGATATTACAAAAGCAACAAAAACTACATAAAAGATAATTGTGAGATATACAAGAAAACCGTTACTGGATTTCGGTACCTGGAGCTTATAGTATTTATAATTAATCGATCGAAAGTAATTAATTTTATTATTACTAATTTTTAGAATTATACAAATGTAAAGCAATTATTTTGGTTTTTAATAAATATCATATTATGTGTCAGAACATAATGTTATCAAATTAAAATATTTACTTCAAACGTTTATTATAATTCAAATGTTAAAGATATATTTTTATTTTTCGAATTAAACTATTTAACAGCCAGTTTGATTATAATTATAAGAATGTTTTTACAAAGATGGGATGTATTTCTGACCACTATACGTTTAATTTAACGTATAACTGTATTATACGTTCTCGCAAACGATTAGAAAGGTGGTAGTTAGTACATAACTACGAGTCTTTTCGCTTTCTCGTAATGTATAGGCGAAGGTAAAAAGAAAGAATATTAAAAAGGGTAATTATGAGTCTAATAAATTTTATACGATGCTAGAATATACTAATATCAGCGAAGGAAAAATATACAATATAGGGAAAGAATACAGTAAGAAATTATAGAGTGTTGAAGCAGCTGCAAAAGGGAAATACATACACTGAAATTAACTTTTATATTTTTGTTTTAGAATAAATAATTAATACAAATTACTTATTTAAACAAAATTATGCATAAATTAGTATTTTTATTAATGAATAAATATGACTAGTAAAATGATTTTTATAAAATCACTGATAATATCAACGAGGAAACGACTTTTGCATAGAATACGGAAGTTCGTTCACTAGAAATCTCATACAAACAATAAAAAAGTAGATTAAACAGATTAGACTTAATGATAAAAGTTTTATTGGAATTTAAATAATATTTAGTATTTAAATAATAAGAAAATTATTATCATATTTTTATATTAGTGATACGATTGATCATTTAAACATGAATTACCTTTTATTATATCTAGAACTCGCTAACTTGTAAATTATATCATAAGCATGTAGTTATTGCGTTCTGCTGGCGTAAAAATATATAAATCTTATTATTCCACATTAATAAAATAAAAAACCAAGCTGTTGCATTAATGTATAACTAGACACAATCGATAACTTACTCATTCAGGCTTAAGTTTTTAATTATAAAGACAGTATTAGTTCAAATGTATTATAATTGAAAAATTACTTGAACGAAGTTATATAAGCTTACACAAATCCATGCATGTTACACGCACACGCGCAGGCATTCATATTTTTACATTAAATAACGATTTCAAGTAAGCATTTATGTGCATATACATACATGTATTATTTATCTATGATAAATAATAATATTTATATATTATAAATATATGTATAACTTATTTACTCTATTTATTAGAGTGTTAATTATATAATTTTGTTAATGCATAATTTTTGTTTAGTCTTGAATATTTTAAAACGTAATAATATAATTCTGAGGAAAAAAATTGAAGTAAAAAAATTTATTCTATATTTCTTAATGCTTTTTTATATGTATATTTTTTACTTTTTAATATTTATACAGTCATTATATTCCTCAATTAAAAAATTAATTATATTAATTATATTGTTTAGTTTATTATTTATTTTATTTTTTGTAAACATATTGAAAACTTATTAAAAGAATTACAATGTTTTAAGATTAGAAGTCTTTTTTTTTTTTGATTTTTGCTAAATTCTAAATTTTAAATTAATACAAATTTTTGAAGGGGTATATTTGCGTCTAATTATTGCTAGTTTATCTAAATAAATGAACATTTGAATAAAGTCACTAAAGATTAATACATTTTATAGGACTAAAATATTATAGCCATTATTAAGTGTTTATTTATTTTCTTAATATTGTATTTCTACGCTTACTTTATTTTTGTTTTATATTATTTTCTTTAATTTTATTTTAGATTATATATAGAAAATAAAGCAAATATATATCTTCATTTTTTAAAAACATTTTATCATAATTATTAAACTTATTATTGACTACGATAAGAATTTATTCACGTTATGAATATAAAAATTGTTTTTACATATAAAGTACATTTCATACATGAAGTTTAAATTTAAATAATTAACATTTTATAATCCAGTATTTTCTAATTATATTTAATAAGATCATAAGAATAATTTGTAGGTAATATTAGTTCTTCCATTGCATTAATGGAAATTAAATGATTCTTAAGTTGAAAAAATTCAAGTATATTTTATCACAATTAATAATAATGGACAAATTATTTTCAAAGTTTTTTAACTGTTAAGAATTTCTTAATCATAAAATGAAATAATTTATTGGAACAAAAAATTTATATTAAAATATTTCATTTTCAATAACTTTATTAAAACTTTTATTTTAAATTTACTTTTTATCTAAAATTGTACAAATTAAATGCAATGAAACAATATATATATATATATATATATATATAATTTATATTGTAATATAAAAAATTATGTTAATACTTATCTAGAAAGGATATATCCGAATTTTTTAAAAGTTTTTCCCTTTAATTTAATTTTATCACAAATAGAAAATACTTCGACGTTATTTATTTTGTAATGAAATAAAAAAATATCTATAAAATTGGTAATTGGATTTAAATATGATTAATTTCAATTCTTAAATAAAATGAATCAAGTTGATCAATAATTAAGCATTAACATATTAACATATGTGAATTACTTTATTTTTAAAAGAGCGAACTTATTTGATATTAGCTATTGTAGCAATGACAGTAAAATTATAGAATAAGTATAGCATGCAATCATTTAATTATATGAAAGTAAACAGCAATATATTTATTTTACTGTTTAGTAATAGTAAAATGATTCTTGCAGTTAATTAACAATAATATAAATAATTAAAAAATTAGCTATAATAAAAATTACTTTCAATTTCACTTAAATACCTTTCAAACAAATTATTTCAATTCGATGAAATTGAATATTACATCAAAATATATATATATATTTTTACATTATAAATAAAATTACTTAAATACATATTTGATTTATAGACAAATTAGAAACAAAGCAATAATTTTGTCTTAGGATAAAACATTTTAAACAAATTTTAAAAAACGTACAATAATTACATTGGTTATTAATAAATTAATAGCGTATATTTTATATCTTTATGAAATTAATTTACCGATCCAGAATAGGTGTTTGCTTATAATTATTTCATTTTGGCAATTTAATGATGCACTAATTCTAAATTTGAGAAAGTAATATTTAATTTAAACATTCGTTGATATACAGAAATTTGCTCGTCTATAATTTCTTACTACGTACAATTTGGAAATAGATTTTGCATCATATATACTATTACTTTTCAATCAACTTTTCAATCATTAATTTATTTGTTTAAGCAAGAATAAAACGCGTAGACATAGGCAAGCATGTAACGCCCACTTGCATGCGTTAGAAAGTGCCGTTTTGGTTATATGTGCGTAGAAACACATGGATCAGTTATCATTTTCTAAACTGACTTCAGCTGACGTATAAGACTTGATTGAAATTATAAAAGTTTAACTATGTATTTTGAAAATATGATTTTTATATACCGAGCGTTTCAATATTCCAATATTTACAAAAAACTAATAATTGTATACGATTTTATATAGCACAAACATATGCTGCCTTGGTATGGAATGGCAACATAAAAGCAACAATAATTTCTAATTGTATCACAACTATAAAATATGTGTATATAAATATAAATTGAAATTAAAATTTATTTGATATTTTTCCTTAAAATAATAGTAAGTTAAAGTTTGAATATAATTGTACATCTCAATAATCTATCTTAATTGATTCAAATTAATGAATTCAATTGTATATAATACTACTCTTATGAATTATAGAGATATCCTTAGTGTTTCTTATATTTTAATGTATTTAATAGATAAAAGTAGATTAAAATTACGTGACTTTAAGTGACTAGTTTTAATCGAAACAATAATTTTTGAAAAGCATTTCAAAGCATAAAAAAATTTGTATTACATCAAAAGAAATATTTATATACCATAATTATCATAATTATTTTAATTCTTAACAATGTTATATAAGATTATAAAAAATATTTTTAGCATATACAGCGAGGCTATATTTAAATAAAAATATTATTTTTAAGTTTGCCTTTTTTACTTGAAATAAATTTTTGAATATATATTTTTAAAATATTATATTATTAAAACTTCTAAATACCTTTTATTAAATAAACATATATGTATTATGAATAAAACATGAAAATAGTAAAGTGATTCATTCCTATAATAATGTTAGATGACTAACATTATTAAATTATAAAAAATTTATAACAGTAATAAATTAATTTTGATATCATTGAAATTCATTAAATCAAATTAAAAACAATCGATTACACCATTAATAAAATTAAAAATATTAAAAATAAAAACATTATTATAGGTAAGTAATTAAATAATTATATCTAATAATTAAATAAATAATTAAATTATATAGAATTAAGTCAATCATATATAACTATGTATATTTTCCACTATATATATAAATGTAAAAAACAATAATTAATGAACGAATAAAAATAATAAAATTTAAGACAAAAAGAATATTTTAAAGAGTGTGGTAATACTTTTATATATACTTTACTGAAATTACATTTAATAATTTTAAATCATAATACAATTTCACAACGCTACTTATAACACGAAAATATCAAATAATTTTTATATAAACATTTGGTTTTATAAAATAACATGAGTAATACTTGAAAATTTATACGAAATTAAAACAAAGCACATAAAAAGAAAAAAGAAAAGCAAAGTTCAAACAATAACAATTGTTCGGTTTGAGTTTTACATTTGACTTTCAATCCCAGCAAGTAAACATAATTATTATATTTACTAAGCTAAATTACCTTCGTAAAAGCAATTGCAAATTTACAGACAGAAACATCTTCTCTTTCGTTGTGTATATCTATGGGAATATCTAATAATATAGTTAGCATATTTTATCTATGACAAATCTAATTCTCACACAATCTCATTGCATAGTTCACAGAAACCCATGACTGACCAAAATAGAGACATTAATAGAAACTTAATTAAAGAATGGGTATTTCCAGGAACACACATGAATATAAATTATATTATTAGATTTTCTTATATTTTTGAATTTAAAAAGTTTAAAAAATATTTAGTTAATAAAATCTGAATTTTTTATATTTGATTGTTGATTGTCGTGATTTTAAAAACATAATTTTACTAGTAAATTAATTTCTATATAATACATGTTATACAAATACGACAGTTTTTTGTTACATTATTACAAAAGAAAATGTTTTAAAAATTATATTTTAACAAAATAATTTTACAATTTCCACGATCAATCAAAAATAATTTAATGATAAAATTTTGGAAAATGTTAGTATACATAGATGCTTAGTTTTAAAAACATTATTCTGAAAAAAGTCTAACAGATTTTTAAATTAATTTTTAACGCAATAACTTATTTATTAAAATTTTGTATACCATGAGAATTGAAGATTTAATAGTAATTATTACCATACTACCCGTACCATATTACCATAACTTATTTAATAAAATTTTGTATACCATGAGAATTGAAGATTTAATAGTAATTATTACCATACTACCCAATAGTACAATTTTCTTACTTTTTTCATTATTTGAAAACAAATTGCGTCAATCTATTGGTCATTTATATATTTGTGTACATTCCATTCATGAATGACCGTTTTTATAAATATTGAAATCATAAAAAATTAAACAGATATTTCGCTTTTTATAATAAATTCAAATATATTTTATAGATATTAGTAGTATAAAATGTAAAGATACGATTTATATAAAGTTTTATTATATATATATATATAAAGATACGATTTATATATATATATAAAGATAAGATTTTCTTTAAAATATGTAATTAAGTTATTATCTTATAAAATTCAACGAGTTAAATATAGTTGTATCATTTATTATTTTATTTATTCCATCGATTTAAATGATTTTATTAAATTTTTAGTTAATATATTATAGATATAAAGTGTTATCTAGTCTAAAAGTATATATATAAAAAAATTAACTCGTTTTAAATTGAATATTTTTAATTGAATATAAATTGAATATTTAATATACATATAGCATAAAGATATTTTTAACGGATATTAAATAATTTAAATTGTGTACTATAAAATCACGAAGTAAGTAAGAGCTATTAATAATTTTCAATACAATATAAGATTTGAAAGGTTTTATTGAAAATTATTGTAATTAATTATATTTTAATTAATATTTATTTTAATTTATTATTTATATTTTGGGTATATCGATGTGTCTCGAACGTTAATATTGACTGGCAAGAAATAAAAAATAAAAGAATAAAGAGGCTATTTCAATTAATGTCCGCTTAGAATATTATACCCTATTAGGTTGCAATTTTTCTTATC
Organism: Ceratosolen corneri; assembly: GCA_030522565.1. Lineage (NCBI taxonomy): Eukaryota > Metazoa > Arthropoda > Insecta > Hymenoptera > Agaonidae > Ceratosolen > Ceratosolen corneri. The sequence continues at coordinate 39,502 of JAPYYT010000977.1, forward strand.
GGGGAAAATCGTTTTGTTTATAATATATAAACGTATTTGCTTGCTTAATTACCAGTTATTGGTGTATTAACAAATTGAGAGATTTACTGTATCTTGTAAAGACTGATCCTTGCATTATTCTTTAAGATGTATTCACGTAAGCAGCATCTTTGTTCTGAATTTCTAAACTTACATCTAATATCCGAGTTGTGTAGTTGATTGACTGTTAGGTGCACATATTACATTTTGTATAAAATATTCGCACTTCGCAAAATTTTGACTCACTCAGGGTAGTTATGCTAGTTTTTCTTTTTTTTTATATGCATCTAATTTCATCTGACTGCATACGAATATTGGTAAAAAGAATTTTATTATAATATTCAATTCCTATATCAGTTCAATTAATTATTAACTTTAAGATGAATAACGCAAATGAAATGATTGATAATCATGTTTTTCAACTTCCATTTATTACCAAAGGAGAACTTTATTAAAATTATACAAACACTTTATTTTAATAGTTTTCTAACGTTATCTTTTTTTTATCACAGAATTTTCTTTAATATTAAATTTTATTGACAATTTTAATTCAGTTTAATTATTAATTAGAAGAGTTAATTTAATATACAATTTAGCGAAAAAATATATTTTAATAATTTATTTTTGGGTTAGGATATAATTCGGAAATTTTAATGAAATAATATGTAGGTATTTTTATAACATTATATTTTTTCTTTTGAACAATATTTCTTAATTAATAAATAAAATTAAATATATTATGATGGAACAAAATTAATATATACTTGAACATTTATATCAACGAATGAATTTAGTGTTAACATTATTTCTTAATTTATATTATATTACATTATAAAAATATAAAAGTAAAAGAACAGATAGATGGTGTTCCATGGATTTGAAATTTTGTCGAATAAATTAGGAGCATCTATCACTGTTTCAATTATTATAAAGTATATCAATACAAAAATATTTTATTATATATAATATACCATGTTAAGATAATTTACTAGTTAGTAATTTGTTATATAATTACTGATTATAAAATATTGGATGAAGCTTATATATAATTCATTAAAGATAGGTAAATCTTTTATAAAACGGAAATACTTAATGAAACATTAATGAAAGATATATTAAATGACATTATAAAATCGCCTATACACCAGAAAATTTGAACCAAGAAATAACTTGTTTCAATTTATGCTCGCATCTTACGACAATCATTCTTTGAGAAGTCACATAGATAGCAGATACAATTATAAGAATACCAGCACAATGACTGCAAATTAACGAAATAATCCAACTTTAAAATATGATGATATATTTAAAGTGATGATTGAATTGAAAAACAAGACTTGAAATATTATTATATGGGAGAATACAAGTATTAAGCGGTAGATACTAAAAATGTTTATCATTCTAACACTTGATTTCAACATAAAAATGATGAACAATGCACTCGACTATATAAATTATTTTACTATTATAAAAAATAATTAGAATTATTGACTTTTCCAATATAACAGTACAAAATGATGATATAATGATTATGTAATGTGTTACATTCATGAAAATTATCTTTAATGTTCTAGTTACATAATAATATCACTTTATGACTCTAGTATACATAGATACATTGAGATAACTTATCAATATATATTACAAAGAAAACCTTTTTTTGCGAATGAGAAATAAGAGAATGAATTATGACTAATAATCTCTGAAATATACATATATATACATACTTGATAAACTTTAGTCCAAACTAGTTTAAATTTAATATACCGTACGAATAAATTCTTATAATGCAAGAAATTTATTACCTAAAGGAAAATAATTAGAATATATAATTTGTTAACACATTAAGAACGAAAATTCGAGTTATCGTATTATACATTACGTCAGGAATGTATTTCATACCCCTGTCAGAACTTTTAAAACTACCTTGTTGAGAAAAATATTGCATTTGTATGAAAAGTAATTTAGCGTGGATAAAAATATCGATTTCTTTTAGTGTTGCTATGACATATAACATTTATCGAAAATGATCTATTTGAGTTAACATATGCTATTAATAAATAACTAAAAATGAAAGTTACTTTCTTTACGTTATAAATACCATACAATACCGTATACAGCAAAAAGAAAAGTTTCATTTAAATTAAATTGATTGAATATTGTTATACTGTATACAATTAAAAACTGGTTTTACTATGAATTCTTTTTCTTTCAATTATTTTCGTAATTATTATTGAATGCGTAATTCTTACATTCAAATTCATTCAATTCTGGCAATGGATTTTTTTAATTTGCGTAAGTATTAAATAATTTATAAAAGAATTTAGAGGCTTCAAATGTTATTTTTTATATTTTATGTTTAAACATCTGATACGTTATCAAACTTTATATAGCCTAAATGAATCATTAAGAAATATGCTCGTAAGTTTCTACAGAATTTTTTATAAAGAAGCTATGTATGTTCTTTATTTTATTTCATTATTTTTTAAAGAAAATGTTTTTAATTTCAACAACTTGCTATTCAATTTTTCATTAACATAATTATATAAAAAATAATTATTTTATTACTTTTCAATTTATACTAGGAAAAAACATCTAATCCTTTTCTTAACTTTTTAAGTTTGCTTTGATACAGATATAGTAAATGTATATATATATATATACACATGCATATATAAAGATAAATATATACATATAAATAAATATGCATTATCTTTATCATCTCGCTAGTAAAATATTATATATAATTTTTTAAATTTATCTAATTGAATAAAATTAATACAATGCCTAAGTATAGTGGTGCTTATTAATGAAATACGAGAAATACATTTTCAATTACAAAAAAAAATATATATACGTAATTATTAAAAGACTTAGAGATTCTTGATAATTTATATTAAGAATAACTATAAATAAATAAATAAATAGGAATTGTACACAAAAATTAAGAGCGAAAGCAAAAATAAAATTATTTATTAGAACAATTTAACATTTATTTTCTTTCCATTAGGATATTTTATTGTAATGATTATAAATTAATAATTTAAAGTGTATAATATTTTTATCTAATAATAATTCATGCATGTAATATTTTACTTATATTTTAGGGAAAAAATATCATTAATATTTATTCAATTAAATTGAACTAAAAATTGTGAATTTTATAAAGTTTCGTCATATATTATAAATAATATGCTAATATTTTTTCAGGTACTTTCAGATATATTTAAAATTTTCTGAAATCTACCATTATCGATTAATTAACAAAAAATATATACATTATTAATATGTAAATACGTACAGATTTCCATGCAATGAAGAATTTGTTACATATGACATTTGATTCTTTAATTGATATATTGATGTATTTGGATAAATTGCTGTTACTCATACTTTTCCACATGTGCAAATTAAGCTAAAGTGAAATAATATATGTGACTATAATCGTAATTAAAATAGTAATATATAATTTGATGGTACTGCGTATACTTAGTATACGTAGTATAGGTACTACTGGTAATACGTAGAGTTCAATTATTTGTAGATTTATATTTTGTATGTAATTTACGATTCTCGATCTTGGAGCAATGATTCCCCGTTCACTCCTTTGAAAAATCGAGTTTAACGTCTGTATTACTAGATATATTTATTTCCTTATTAAGCTTTTTCTTTGTACATATATAAAAATAAAATTATAACTAATTTACTATGATGTTAAACTATGATATTATTTAATTATCTTACTTTTTATGGGAAAATAATTATATTTTTTAAAAATACTTTTAGACATTAAAAAAATCGCGTAGTTTAAAATTCTTCTTATTAATAATTTATTTTAGTGATAAATACATAATAGGTAAATGAAAATAAGAAAATATAAAACTATTAATTAAAAACATGAACATTTAAAAAAATTAATATTTTATGACTTTATTTAATGTTATAAATATATAATTTAATTTTATAAATATATTTAACAGATAAATTTTTTATTAATGTTATTTAATATTATATATATTCATAGATATTATTCATAGGTATTATTATTCAGTGGAGAGACATGAAAAAAAGATGATATTCAATCAATAATATTACCGATAAACAGATCTCTTTCTTTACATTGTTGTATTTACTATAGTATCAAAAGAAATGACTCAGCAACATTGCTTCTAAAAATATACTTCAATTTAAGCATAAATATTATAATTTCGCTGAAATATATTATGTGAAAACTTGATATCGAAATCACAAACATCGTGCAAGTACACTATAGCATATATAAGACAAATTTAGATTTTAATTATAAGCATTATATATTTAAAATTTAATCATATTATATCAAATATAAATGAAACCCTATTACTAGTATAAATTTAATGAATATAATAAAGTAATTGCCCTAATGCAAACAAATTAAATCTATAGTTTAGTAATACAAATTTGCAAATTTTTTAGTTAAAAGCAAGTAAAATTTCATTATATTAGAGAAATTAGATACACTAAGTTTAAACTACTAAGAAAGAACGAGTATTAATTATTTCAATTTTCATAATAATATATTATTTTAGTCATAGACTAAAATTTGTTATTTTATTTTAGCATAGTAAATTGAAAAACAATTCTGTTTTTTTGATAATTATCCAATCTACAAGTTAATAAAAAATATATGCTAATTTTAATTAATTATCTATAAAATGACTTCACATGTTATTAATTTATTAATGTGTTATTAATTATTAATATTATAAATTTCCATGTGTAACTATTATATATAATTAAAAATATTATAAAAACGAATTTTACTATTTCTATAGTGTAGATTAATACAAAATAAAACCTCGATTTCATTTATTACTAATAAATGTGATTAAATGTACATTATTAATGTTTTGCAATTATGTATATAATATCCACGTAATTACTATAGTTTCTTTATAAGTATTTTTATAATTTATTATTATATAATCCATTTAATAAATAATTATGAAATGTGTAAGATATTTAAATATTAAATAAATATAGTAAAATTATGTTATGTTGCAACCTAAATAGAAGCAAGAATAAATCAGTGAATTTTTTAATTTGTTAGAATAAAAATTGCGGATAACGAACAACTCCAGTTTAATTAAATAAAATGAAAGTGAGACTTGCAACGACGAGAGAAGTAGAAAAATGAACCATGGGCATTATTGGTACAGTAGAAGAAAACACACCGATTAGAAGTTTGTTGTAATCACTCATGCTGAAAGCGATTATACGCTACATAAACAAAGCAAAATTTGAATTAATTTTTTAATGAGTTTAAAAGTTACTTTATTGTTGGAAATTATTACAATGAAATTCAGTGTATGAAATTGAATTTTTAGTTTATATAGAAAATTAAATATTGTAAATAATTCGACTGATATTTATGAAATCAAATAGTTCGATAAAAGTTAATGTAATTATTTGAAAATTTCCAACTGCTTAAATAACCATTGCAATTTAATAAGTAATTTTTATTTTTAATAATTTCCAATTAGATTTATTGATAGAATAACATTATATCCTCATCAATGATTTAGTATTTACTAAATTATTCATCAATTTATTTATTCAACCTTTTCCGCATACAGACATAGATTTTATATCATGATTTAATAAACTATTATAAGGAATGGGTTAGTAATTTTACTAATGAAATATAACAAAAATTACAAATATCACACAAGGTGATATATATATATATAATAACTAAGCATGCTTTATTGCGAAAGCAAAAATTAAGTCAGCAATAACGAATAATTTTGAAGCAGCTAAAAGTGAATATGCAAATGCATAATCTATAATAATAAAACACAATGAATCATTTGTGATTTGAGGATTTAGAAATTGCTGGATTTTTGGGCATTGGATGATCCATCAGCAAATATCGATAGTCAAGATCAATTAACCGGCGTGGGCTCGAGATACTGGTGGCCACGACTAAGCTCGCTTAATCGCGCACGGCCAAAGCGGTGAAGGGTAATCCACTTGGGAACTCGGCTTCGTGGTCAGGGCGTGGCCAGGCCAACCAGTTGCTCTCTTTTTCCGTGGCGGCCTATTTCAATAGAAAATGTACCGTGGACTTCTGCAAGCGCGCATGTGCAAGAGCACGCATTGTGATTCGAATGCTCGTATTACATTATGCAGCTAACCAAAGCCACCGGAATGTGCCCACTTTTCATAGTTCAATTTCAAGTAGTGGCGTGCACGCTTTGTCTGCTTCTTTGATATAATACATGGTCGAAATTTAGCCATTGACTTTCGATGCTCCAAATGTTTTATACTTTTCCAACTACATTAAATCCGTACATTATTCAATTCAATTACGTGCGTAACTTCCTTTAGAATTGTTAATTCAATTTTATTATTTTTAAATTTCTTTTACATAACCATTAAAATTTTTCTCAATTTGAACCTATTTAAAAAAAGGGATTGTGAAAGATGTATATTGCCTAATGACAGTTAAAATAGTGAACAATACAAATCCAACCAAACACATTTGAGAATTTAGGTTTTATTTAAATGGGATAAAAATTTATCGTAAATTGATCTAATTGAATATAATTATTCATCACAATTATAGTATTCATAATTTTATTTCAATAATGAAGTTGTGCAATATAATTTTTTTTTATTTTTTCCTACTTATAAGCATATTTCGCTTAGTTTAATTAATATTCGCTGACGTATTGCTTGTCAATAAGTTTTATGAAAAAAGAATATTTTATTATATAAGCCAAAAGAAAATCTATGAAAATATTTTCCCATCTGTTATTATTTAATGAAATACTATATTATAATTACAAATTTAATTATAAAATAAACATTTTTATTTTATAAAATTTCTAATCATGTAGAGAAAATGTTGATTTAATCTTAAAAAATATAAAAGATATATCTACTGGTACTAAAATATTAATAAAAGTATTTTTAAAAATTATATAGAATTTATAAAACCCGCAATATGCTTTCAAATACTATATTTATATCCAGATTCAAGACAAGGTCTTTTCAATTCGACTTTACCGACTTTTCGTTTTAAATAATTTATAACATAATTTTAATCTATCTTAAACAAATAAAAATAAATCAAGAATAGTTAAAAGAATAAAAGGTTGGAAAAATTTTATTTCCTTACATTATATTCTTATTATGAAATTGATCATAATTTACAAAATAAATTTTATAAAAATAATACACATTATAATTCACTTTATATCAAAGGCAAATGAATATATTTATTAAAAAAAAAAATTATAATAGTAAATTATAAGAAGATTAAATGAAAGTTAGTTATTCGTTAAAATATGTGTCCGATATATCAATTCACATACTTGGGTATTCTCCACTCCATAATGTACTATTGTGTGAATAATAGGCTAAAATTTTATTAAAATTCAAAGACGAATTTTTTCTAGTTGTCTATTTAATGTATTAAACAAATATCTAAATCGAATAATACTTACATAATGTTAACCTGAAGTATGCAAAAAAATACGAAACATAATTTAAACAATATAAACTATAATTTATAATGTTATAATATCAGTAATTTACTTTAATTCACTTAAATATCACAAAATTTACAAAAGTGAAAGTTGGTAGACTTATGAAAATGTTTCCTAGTAATCTTTTTGTTTCTTTTTTCTTTTATTATTATACATATTATCAATACTTTCGATTGAGTCACCGATGTTTTTACTTTTTTTTTCAAGTCAACTTAATATTATGATTGTAGCTTAATTAATATAAAATAAATGAATGTATGTAACAATATTAATAAAATATATTTTACAAATTATTTATTTTCTCCTTCAAAAATTTAAGTATTTTAATATTTATAGAATATATATTATGAAAAATCATTAATAATTTTACATTGTATATGCAAAATTTGGCACAATCTCGAATTCTAATGATAAACATTACAACACTACTTGAATAGTATATTATTTATATAAAATACGGACTGTTTAAAAACAAAAAATTATTTGAATTGCAATTGAAAATTCAAGTAAATTACTTAGATTGAAAATTTAATACATATAAAGTATCTAAATAATAACTTATTTTTGATGGAATACTAGAATAATAAATTCACAAATTCCGTAGTCTAATAGTAACATTTAAAACGATTGATTTTATATAGTAACTGTTTTATTCTATAAATTGTTATTTATAAAATTGACAATGGATAAATAAAATTACTCATAATATATTATTCATATCATATATATATATATATATATATATATATATATATATATATATATATAATCATTGTAAAAAACCATTGGCTCCTTCCCTCTTTCGTACAAATAATTCTGGCTGTTGACATCTTAAAATTTCATATCTCGTAATAATTTCAAGTATACGTATACAAAGTTTTACGAAGAAAATTTGATGGTTTTCTCACGAATACTTCGATGATTATGTCACATTACGGAATTCTGATTAGGAGCGAAAGAAAATTTACTGCGAATTAACTTTACGTCAGCACTGCGCCTTTCACCCGCTCCAATTTATCCACATACATCTATAATGTTTATATTCAATACACACTCTTAGAAATATATAAATATATATCAGTAAATGTATAATGTACAAAAGTAACGTGAAACTACTTAATGCATATGTAAAATGCTATATTAAAAAGGTTTAATATAATTTCACGCGTATTCTGCGATTGAAAATATCGGTCATCAAAACGTAAAGGTATAAACATTTCTTTTCTTATCTCATATACAGTAATATTTTTATTTTTTGATATCTTATAAATGTAACAATTATATAGTTCAAAATAAATAATTAAAAAAAATATACTTTTTCTTCTAAAAATGATTCAATGCATATATTTAATCTTTATCAAATCAAATATATATTAAATATTTTTGATAGTTTTCTAATAGACAAATATTTAATATCTCTGAAAATTATTTATGCTATTTGAATACGAGTAATACTCATTGAACTTATGAATAAATTATCTAATCTGTTTATAATTATTGATATTAAAGAATGAGTTTTTTTTAAGTTTTTATTAATGATAAATATTATAATAAATGAAAAAAATTTTTATAAAAATATTTGTTTTAATTTAATCCTTAGAAATCTTCGTGCCTACTTGTGACATGCAGTATATCGAAATTCGATATTTTTAAAATATGGAACAAGCTTTAAAAATGAACATAGTTGAACGTAATATTTAATTAATTTATCATGATTTTTATAATAATGTATGATTGTAAAATTGTAAAATTTTAATGATATAATTATAAAAAAATAAAATTTTGGAACTACAATTTGTCAGTTAATTCAATTTCTGATTGCTTAATTTAAACATTGTATTGATACATATTAATTATTTAGAATAATCCATAAAGATAGCGTAAAGAAATCTAATTTTATAAAAAATCTTATAAAATCAGTTACTAAAAAATAATTTACTAAATTAATAAAAATTATTGTATTTTATAATATCTGATAAAATTTGGTAATAAAAGAAATAAAATTGGTTTGATAATGAATATGCATAATTTGATAAAAGATTATATATTAATAATAACTTATACATATATAAAAATAAGATATTAATATAAAATTTTTTTAATAAGATCCTGAGTAATGACTATTTAGAAAATAATTATTACGTAAAATATAGATAATTTTATTATACCATATTGCATATCATAAAAAGTAGTTTAGAAAGAAATTAAATCCTTGTATAAAAAATTAGTGTTATATGTACTAATTATTAAAATGGTAACTTTATCATTTACTTCATCTATTGTTAACACAAAAATATCTATTATTAAGTTTCAGTTTAATTTAATATGTAAATAAATAAATAAATATATATATATATATATATATATATATATATATGTATAATAAATATATAATATAATATAAAATTATATTACACTGCTTAAAATGTATAAGGATTTAGATTTTAAATAAGAATGAATTAAATTAACATTATTTCAATAAATTCTGAACCAAAATTTATATTCAAGTTGAAAAAATATTGTTTTCGAGCACAGATATAAGGTTAAAAAATAATTTTAATGTTCAGAAACAGCATCATCGAACTTTTATAAGAACAATACATTCTAGTACGCTAAATATTATAAATGAAAATTTATAATATAAAATAAATTCTAAAAACTATCATCTCACCTTTATAATAGCAAAATTAGAACTTTTATATATTTAATAATTGCCATAATTCAAATTGATATTAGAAAATAGTTGGAACTGTCAATAATTTTAAATTGTATAATACAAGTATTTAATTTAATTATAAATATTTTTACACCTGGAACATAATAATCTACTCCTTCATTAAAAAATGTTATTTCAAAATTTTCTAAAATTTATATATTTCAATGAGATATTTTGCAGGAACTGTTTACTTTTCTTATATTTCATTTCAAATAGCATTTAAAAAAAATTATGTATCTATACATAAATTCAGTTAAAATATAATAGAGTAAATTTTTATCAATTATGTTATCAATTATTTTATTAATTATGTTATCAATATCATTAAATCATTTAAAGGCAATATTTGCTTTTTAATAAGCATAGTGTGTATACAAAATAAAATTTAAATTATATTATATTTTTTAAATTTTTGGTCACGTTTTTCAAACTGTAAAAAGCAAGTGTTATAAACAGTTAAAATATTTCTTAGAAAATTCTCATATAAATAATGGATTAAAAAATTTAATTTTCTAAATAAATTAATAGTATTTATGTTTGCCAAAACTACTTCTTAATTATTAAATATTATTGATATAAACTAATGCAATATATAATATAGTAAAAAGTTAAATAATTTTTTTATAATTTTGCAGTTGTTGAGGAAAATATTGCAGATAATTTTATCTTATTAGAATTTCTTATGTTTCATATTAATTCGAATATTTACTTTTGCATTTGTCATCATGAGGTTGATCAATTACTTTGAAAGTTAATCTTTATTATTATTTATAAAAAAAATAAAGATAGTTAAGTAAATTAATAAATTTCCAAAAATTAAAGAATTGTCAACTATTAGCTTTTATAGTATCTAATCAACAATAAAAGTGACAAGTCTAAAAATATTCTATATTTTAAATTAAAATTTTTAGTAAAAACAACGAAAAGAAAGGAAACTAATGTATTAGTACTTAGAAAATAACTGTGATTTTGTACGGAAAAATGAACGATGAATTATAATCAAACGTGAAAGTGGTATCGTGCGTAATCAACCGCAGACAACCGGAATATACGAGAATGATGAATGTGTTTCGATGGGAGAAAACTTTCGCTTGGACTGTGCGCATGCGTACTTTTCTTTGCCTTCGAGCCTCCTCTCTACTATTTCCACGCCCACCTATCAGGGAAACGAGAATACAAGGTCGATGCACTGACTGTAGGCAATTAAGACTATGTTTTGATGAAGTGACGTTTTTCAATATTGATACATCTTATGCTATATTTGTTTTGACTTTATACAATTAGTTTATTGAATAACACAAACTCTACTTTATCCCTTGAGTTATCGACTCAAAAATAATTTAAACTTTCAGTTCAATTTTCATTATTTCCTAAAGTAAATAATCAAATATAGCATAATAAAATAAATGATGCTATATAAAAAACAATCGATAACAACTCGCATTTTTATATGAAATTAAAAAAAGTTTAAAACGTATAAAAAGAAATTATATTTTAAAAGGGAAATCATTACTTTGTCTAAGAAATCGTTTATTTTCGTCATTTATTTACTACTTAAAATATTTATTAAATAGATATAATATATTTAAATTGCAATATCTACAATCGGTATTTTTTATTCCTATCGTCTTTGATTTTTTAATATTTTTATATTTATTAAATATTGTTTAAAAAGAAAAATTAAAAAAAAAGTTTTATTACGAAACAATACATTTGTAACAAAAGTCAACCTATATAAATAAATTATATTTTATCATCATCCATTGCATTAAAAAAATATATAAAACTTATAACTAAAGTGTTACTTTATTGAAAAACACCACTTTGAGGTTAATTTTAAATCATTTATAAAAAGTTTATATTCAGTATACAATTAATTTTAAATAAAGCAATTTTGTAATAAAAATTATCTTTTTTTGACTTGAAAATAAGTTATAAAATAAGTTGAAACACATGTCAAATATAATAACTCCTAAACTTTAAAGTAATGATATAAACATTTTTTATTTAAATATTAAATTAATTTATAAATATATTTTTGTTATAGTACAGGATTTTGCGTTTACGATATTTTAGGTTTTCTCTTATGTTTTAAATTTGAATCAAAGATGAAAGTGTTGGGAAAAAATAACAGCCTATGTATCAAGTGCAATGCGTTTGTTTCAAAGTCATGCTGTGGTATCTCATGGTTCCTCGCCATGATCTTGAATCCGAAGCTCATAGCGGTGGAGTTAGCATCAATAGTAAATCTAATTCTCATGAGATGGTGTTAGCGGAAACACCTTCATAACAAAAAAAACTTTCATCTAATTGTCGTTTTTTCATCGTGTGCACTTTTTTTATTTGTACTTTCATAAAGATTATGATTTAAACATATACATTAGTATTCCAGTATTCAAAGGGACTGATATTTTATTTATTTAAAATTTAATTATTGTTATATATTAGATAAACGAATAGATTCTAAAGTGACTAAGAGCAGCAACAGGAAAATTTTAGGAGGCAGTAACTTTAAGTGGTAATGACTTATCATTTGTAGACATTTTTTTCTTTTACTAATAAGAAAAATAGATGGATCTTATTAAATGTTGTGTCTTGACATTATAACTTTCGTTTAATTTATGAAGAAAAAAACACCTATTTGATAAACTATTTAATATAATTTAAAAATATGATAAAGTGTTAATAACTATAACTCGGTTTTAAACATACTATTTATGTATTAAAATATTGTTTAATAAATCATCAATATAAATTAATTATTTCTTTTTATTATATGTGATTAAAATATTTATTATATAGATATAAAAAAGAAAACAAGATAAATGTACAATAGGTATAATAACTAAATAATTTCTTGAATAATTTTGATAACATATCTTAATAATAAATAATACTATTCAATATATATACATTTATAAAAATTGTATAAATATACATATGTATCTGATATTACAAAAAAATTAATTGGTATTTATATCAAATGAAGTATATGACTAGTTTCATGTTTATATTTTATTAGTCAAGCTTTATATTAAAAACTAATTAATTAAACAGCACATTAGATTATAAAAGTTTAATTCAAACAGTGATAAATTATTGTTTTAAAATATTTATTTCGAAACATTTTTAATCAATTTTCCAAAATAAGTATTAGATAAGTCAACAAAAAATCAATGCACGCACAGATTTATTAATATGAAACATTTTAATAAAGTTACACAAAAAATAATATTACATATTTCATTATTATAAAATTTTATTAATCAGATAGGAAAACACGTATCAATAAACTTTTGTATTTAATTTTGCATATTACTGTTGTTCGCGATTCCGTATGAAACTCCATCGCCTCTCTATAACATATTATTGTTTGGAAAATTCGTTAGAAAAATTCAGCATGTTTATTACTGCCAAATGTGCTTCAAACTTCTTAGTCTTCTTCAATAATCCCCAAGTATCGTCTTAAGGGTACGGCAAGACCATTACTTATAACTCTTTGCTATAACTCTGCTTAGAATTAAGAATTACCCATTTTGTCTCACGTGTCTTATAGCAAAACAAATTAAAATCAACACCGCCATAAAGATTGTACCACCAATAGCGTTAATTGCTCCCCGTGGTTTAGTCAAATCATTCCCATGGAAAACCAAGCAAGATTTATGCTTTATCCATTGCGCAGCAGTTCAAATCTCAGTACAGCTCAACACATTTGGCAATGCGACAATCATCTTTTGTCTAGCAAGGCCTTGTCCATCTTCAACCTTAATTATTGTAGTGCAGTGCACCAATCACTACGCAGTAATTAGTTGTGATCTAATCAATAAAATTCCCACCTCGCAAGGAACTAGGGTGACATACATAAATTAGACTGCCCCGGATCCGGATCAGTACTACATTTTTCTGTTCGGCTCCTATACTGAAGCTGAAGAAGGAAAATTTCTATCTCAATCTGAGTACGACCTTTATAGAAGAATGTAAAAGTAACTCAAATTTGGAGACCTATAATTAAAGGCAGCAAAGACAGCAAAGGTGCTTGACTTCAAACAAAGATACCAACTACACAACCATTAGGACTAGAAGCCATTCAAAACAAATCGGCATTCAATTTACAACTGAGCGCCGAGATTACAAGGAAGAAATCTAATCGTTCTTGAACATAAATTAATAAGTAAATATATCTACATTTTAGGTTCAATAAAGAAACTTATACGAAAGAGGGCATTGCACACGCAATTATTTTGCTTCCATTTATCTCTCCTCCCTGCCGCTATCTGTTTCTTCCATTCACACTCGAGTTCTGTCAAAAATGTCAAAACACTAATAAAACAAATAAGTAAAAATTAACGACTGAAATAAGAATACGTACAAAATAAATAAAAAGGAGCATATATATACATAAAATAAATATCAGTTGTTAATATTTTATTTAAATATAAATATATGTTGGAAAACGTGAATAGTTTATTTATGTATAAAATATTACATTAAATTGAAAAAAAATATCATGAGAAGTTATTAAGAAGAATTGAAATGAAATTCAATTCGATTATGTATAATTATTTATTTATATCTTTTATAAATTGTCTATATAGCGGTATAAATCCTACCTTTCTTAAGTTCAATCAAGAAAACTTAAATTTATTGCACTTCGTTCTCAATAGTCCAATTTAAATGAGAATGTAATAAAAACAATATTTTAAATGAGAATATTTATCATTATGATATTTAAAGTATTTATTATTAACCTATTAATTAGTTAGCTAATTAAATTACATATATACCTTTATAGTTTGAGGTATTATTTGTATGATATTAATAATTAAGTTATACGTAATTTTATAGAACTTTCTATGTGGTTCAAAAGTATAAATATAATTTTCTGTTAATATATATATATATATATTATCTGTGTACACATGTTATGTATAATAAATTAATATGAAATTGTTTTTTTACTCTATAATTAACGTAATTCATATAAACAAAATAATACATAATAAATATTGTAGAAGACACGAATCTATATAAATTATATTACCTTATGCTAAAATAATAATATAAATTTAAAATTTTTCACATCTTTAGACATACTTTTTAACCATTAAAGAAATATATGTACATACATAAACGTAGAATTAAATTTAATTAAATTGAAATTTGAAAGTAAATCTAACCTAAATATAATATAGATTAAATATTCAATAAGATACAACTAAAAATGTAAAAGATCTCCCCAAACAGTTTTTTAACGAAAGTTGAATATAAAATTTATTATATAGAATGTTAAACTTCAATACAGCGTAAAAAATATTTTTAGGGCTTAAAATATTTATATACCTAATCGAGCATTTACTAATTAGCTAATATATCAAGTTTTTTATTTGTCTTTAATATGCATATCATTTTATTGATATATATGATAGAACAAACAAAAATTATTATAAATGCATTTTAGCTTATAAACGAATTTAGTTTTCATAATATACTTACTTCATATCAGTTAATAAATAATTATTAATGATTTTAATGTTTATTTTATTCTAAATAAATGTATAAATTGAATTTACATGTAGTTCGTAAGTAAAGTAAACTTTTTTAGAGATTTAATTAGTCTTATTATAATATTGTATTAAATTCTTATTTTTATTTTAATTTATTTCTTTATTAAAAGCTAATATTATGCAAACTCCTCAAATTTAATTTATAAAAATTCAATAAATTTTCAAATTAGTTCTGGATATAGAAAATGTTAACAAATTTTAAATATATTTTGTGCAAAGACTATAAGAATAATGATTATTAATAATTATTCATAATTAATAATTATCCTTATCAAATTCGATAAAATACATAATTATTTTACAATGAGCGAAATATTTCTTTAAATTTAAAATAAGAATATATCGAATAATATCCAATACTATTATACAAAAAATATATTAGAGATATTTAGTCAGTAAATTACCAAAAATTTATTTAAATTATATTATATATATGATAATTGTTTTGTTAATATAGTTTTATATTTATAAAGAATTAAATTATATGTTTAAAATGTAGATAATAAATATTAAATTCATTTGTACCAACTGTGGTAAATATTAATACTAATTGGTAATTTAATATTTAATAATATTTTGGTATCAAATGTATAAATAAAAGATAACAAATATAACACAATCAAGCATTTTTAAATGTTTTAAATTATACAAGGATAGTTCTCCATAAATTTCAATCAAAATATAAATTTAAAATTGAACAAAGCTATAGATATTTAGATAAGGTCTTTTTAATGAATAATACACATCTTATAAATATTCTGAATATTAAAATAATCACATATACATAGAACTTTTATTAAATAATTTAAACATTATTAAATGAAAACTAATAGAATAAATGATGTAATTTTAAATATTTAATAGATGTTATAAAAAATTTAATTGTAAATCAGTAATGATTGTTTTCAATATATTGAAAATATGTGGATTATATAATAAAAAATATATTATTAAAGATTTTCACTAAATAATATTTACTGATAATAGAAAAGATAATAGAAAAGGATATTAAAAAATTAGACCGAAATTTTAAATTGGCCAATTATTATTTGCTTCATTAAGTGAATTATTGAGTATATTTGATTTAGTCACAGCATACACATAAGATGTTTATAAATTACTGCAACGGTTCTTTATTGATAAACTCCATATTATACAGTTAAAATAAATGACTTTTATAAATATCTAAATTGTATACTAATGCAAATATTTAGATAAAAAATTATCAAGATACTAACTTAGTGTCTATTTAAGCGACTTTTAAGACATTTTTGTTCTAATAATTAAAAGATTTACGTATTATTTTTCACTATTTATATACAGTTAAACAGAAATATTTTTACTCTCTTCACTCTTTTTCATTGCCCTTGCAATTGACACAACAGAGGAAGGATTGCTGACATCCTCGATAACGTGCACTCGTCGGTATAAAGCTAGAAAACTACGAACGGAGAGAGGACCGGTGCGGCATGGCGCCGCTCGGTTGCCCAATTTCAAGGGATATACCGTGAATCGTGCAGCTCAGTCAGTCCGAGCGCAGACCTCGAGCGCGAAACGCATTCACGGCGTATTTATACACGCTCTTCGTATATATTTCTCTCTCTTATACGCGCGCACGCGCGCGTTATTTTTCTCTTCTCTCATTTAAGGATTGCGTCACAACGCCGCGAGTGGAGATATCGTTCGTTTCTTAGGAAGTTTATAGAGCAGTCTCGCGTTCGTGCGCTTTTCTCGACTAGCCTTAGGTTAGACACGGGAATTCGATCATGACAGTGACAACGGGATAGAAGTCCACGCAAACCGGCTGAAGTTTGATTTTATATTCACAGTTGTCCTCCGCTGCGGGAAAACGCGTATACGGGTACACTTATGTGCGGGACCACACATTGAACATCTGAAAACAGCATAATTCTGGGACATAGATCTTAATTTTGTGTCGAATCCTGATCAAGCGAACTCAGATTCATGTGCCTGACAATAACCGGCGAAACCGTGAGAGGAGGTCGTCGCCATACCGACCAATTGTGTACAAATTGGCAAAATTACATGACCTGTTCAAGCACCAGATAAAAATTCCGTACACCGAGACGACGGCCAACGGAGGCCTATTCACATCGCATATCTACTACGAGCGTAACGTTAAAACAATGTGAGTCCCGGATACCTATAGAAACATCGAAACGTGCAAATGTGCCAGTAGATGGTGGTTGGGTATACATTCTTCTTTGGTTATATAATACATTATTTTAAAAATATGAATTACTTTTACAGTATCTCAGCATAATTTGTCTTATGATAATGTAGTTGAATAAGTTGGAAGATAAACTACTGGCGCTATTTTTAAAATATAAAATACAAAATTATAACTATAATGCTTTATTTAAAGAAATAATTTCATTTTTTTACAATGCCAGATTAAAAAATATTCAACTAAGGAAAGAGTATTCTAGTACAAAAAATATCTTCAATATTAATACTGTTTAATATAATAATGTTATTAATAGAAACAAATGATTTATTCTAATATATACATATATATATATATATATATATATATATATATATATATATATATATATATATTGTGTACGTTAAATTAATGTACACTACTCTGTATATGGTTCATTTATTCACTTTATATTTAAGTTATTTACAAATAATTGAATTCAAATTTACATTCATAGTATCAATAAAACTAAATAAGAATAAAATAAATTAAAATAATACAATGAAAAAAATTATTGTACTAAACTTTTAAATGTAATAATGAAAATAATTAATATTCATTTAAATAAACTTGAAATTTTATAAAGATTATAACGATCACGCTTAAATGATCAAACCCAAATGTAATTTTATGTGTATAAAATTAAAATTGTTATACAATAAAATACAAAATAAATTACAGAACAATAAAACTCAAATAAGTAGATAGTTCAACTAAATGAGTTACTTAAGCTGATCATCAATGTTCAGAGAATGATAAAACTCAAAGACTAAAGGACTAGACGTTATAAATAAATTGAAATATCGTCATAATATTAATTATTTCAAGTAAAAATAATTCCATTAAAAATATTTCAAAATAATACAATTTTATAATAATTTCAACTAAATAATTTAAAAATTTGTTTTTTATAGAGTTGTTGATGATATTAATAAAATTTAATACAATTTAAACTTTATTTTTGGAATCTCTTTACTAATCATGGTACAATAGGAAGAGGGTTTCAAAAAAACTGCTATCTAAAAATTTATTTAGAACACTGAATTAGTCAAAATCGTTGTATTATCAACATTAATTAGCTGCTGTCAAGCGCAATATAAGTCACTAACGTTTAATCGTTGAAGGAATGGACGCCAGTGAAAGTCAGCAATCACATTATCGGCTTCCGATATCTTTTATCGTTCCACAATCATGATTGCGATTCCTTTTCATTTCGTTCATCACTCTAAAGTATTACAATAACTAAACTCATACCAATAATAACAATAATATAAGTATGAAATTTAATTTCGAGTCCTTGAATAACTTATTTATAAATAGTATTTTTATTTATTTTTTGTAATTTTTTTGCTTTGTGTACGTTTTGCTTTATTACGTTATAATAATCTGATAAGAAAAAAAAGTGAGATTTGAGATAATTTAACTTATGGATTCTTGCATGTAAATAATTAACTTTTTGGAACAATGAAAATGATCCTTCTATACTAGAAGGTTTTTGTTTTAAGAAATTTCCTCTGGAAATAATAAAGAAAAGAATTTATTTTATTAAAAAAATTTTTCAATTCTTTTGTTAATATTTATGTGTTCTTATTTATTTAAAACATATAGATTTTTATTAATGTAAAATTTGCTTTGTATTTTATAAAATACTAGATTAGCTAAAAGAAATTTACATCAGAAATTTCTTTTTCTGCACCTTTATTGTTTTTATTGAAATGAAAAAAGTTCATATACATTTATATACAGTAAAAAAAGAAAGGTAATAAGCGAAAGTAAATAATTGATATTAGAGCTTACTTAGTGGATAACGGACAAAAAATAAAAATAAATCAACAAATACGGAAAGATTATTTAAATAGAAATTCGTGGTGCACGACTTCGGTAAGAAAGTTTTAAATGAAAATTGAACATTTATATCATTCTAGGGAACTAACTTTATTACTTTAATATATTCATGCATTATAAATTATGTAAGTATTAAAAAATACAAATTTGAATTATTACAAATATTAATGGGATGATAAAAATAAGTCTGAAAGTATTTTTAGTGCACTTACATTATAATCTAAGATATAATAAAATAAGAAATTTTAATAATTTATAATCAACTATTCAACAGAAGTTTTATTAGATACTATTTAAAAATCATTTAGAATTTAATTAATTTATTATTCTGAGTAATAAACAATGAAATTAATCAAAAAAATCAAACGTTCAAAAGTATATAAATGGTACAACTGTACAACAGAAAAAACTTGTTTAATTATGTTATACAATCATTCATGTGCATATCAAACATTTTAATTGTCGCGTAATTTTGGGGTGCGGTTTAAATTACATCTCTTGCACGTATACTTGTCGTTTATCACAGCAGTGTACGTCGGCATTCGCCTACAACCTGCCTGACAGTGCAATGTAAACCACCCTATATTCGAGCAATACTTTCACTATATCGCATCTGCACGGATTTTAAATATCCGATCTGATTATGTACTGTGTATTTGTTATATATATGCAATGACTTTGTGATGAATGTATTGATAGCGTTGCATAATCGAAATCGGAATTTTAAACTTCCAAAGGCCTGTTTATTTTTTCCTGCTTCTTCCTACTCTACCATTTACACCATTTGTACTTATTTCTACATAAACACATCTTATGATATTTTATGGAAATAAAAAATATTTTCACGATTGAATTAAAAATAAGAACAAAGCATAAAATTGTTACCGTTGGTTTATAAAACATATATTACTTGAAATCCTTCCTTTACCTTAAAATATTCTATACATACGCATATGCATAGATACAGTGCTTTGTACAAAAATATAGCTTCTATTACGGAATTTATTATTATAAATAATTTTATGTGAATAATTTTATACTTTGTTGAGTTATTTAATTTTGTACAAGAAAAATATTTTAGTTAGCTCTATACATTTTTCTCCAAATATAAGGTTAATTGTATTATAATGGTTCTGACTTTCGTTTGACACTTTTTTCATTACCCTCATACTGAGAGACAATATCAGTTAATTGTTTTTTAAATAGTGTAATTATTTGCAAATTAAATAATTTAGTATTTATAAATGTCAATATTTTATTTTTTTTGTAAGAAAAGATACTGAAAATTATACATCAAATACTTCTATATAATTTTTAGATATATTTATCTGAAATATAAATGTAATTAAGAAAAGGTTTCTTAAGATTTTAATCAATTTACCATTATTAAAAAATAATAATCAGTCTATTATAATACAAAATATTAAACATAAATACATTTCAACAAATACGAAAAAATGCAAAAGTAATCAAAATAAAATTTGCATTTTCAATAATTGTTACTTACGAAATTTGATATTTAATTATACAATGACTATTAATACATTATTATTTGCTTTATCTACGTTTAAATGATAGAAATCACGTTCTCGCTAAACCAGCAGATAAAAGAATATTAAAACACGTTAATATAAGATTTGTAAATTAAAAACGAATAACTTACTTTTTGTTTAAGCTTACGACCTTGGAAAAATGTTATAACTGTCGTATTCATAGATACATTGGACATCTTTTTATTTTTAAATTGAACTAATAATTGCATTTAAATAGAGCACCATTTAAAATCAATATATAAAATACCCATGCACATTCAAAGATACATGCGCATGTATGTACGTGCGACGCACAGTAATAAAATGATACCTATATATAACTGCGCAAAGAAGATAGAATTCAATTTTGATTTCTTATATTTTTAATAATGCTTCTCAATATACTTTAAGTACTATGTATTCTGAGGTTTAGAACATCACGTGATAACGTATTCCTTTTAATACAATACGGAGTATTATAAAATTAACTCTATGTAAAAGTTAAACGAACATTGCCCAAAAAGTAAAAAAAAAGGGACGCAACAATGTACATACTTTGAGTTCGGAGCTCACGTTATTTGATTTTATCAAACTCACGTATACCCGAGTATTAGACAGACACATTTACCAGCTTTGTAAAAATGAATCGTAATAAGGGTACGTTACACGGCAAATTTCCTTTCTTTTTTACTTGTTATTCGTTTCGTATAGATATGGTAGAAATAAGAAAATATCTTAACTTATTTTGTATTACCCTCATATAAATATAAATATTTAGTCCTACAAAATAACCATTAGCTTGTTCTAATAAAATTTACTTTACTTATGTTAATAATAAATCGAAAATAATTTCTATTACCAAAAATTAGACATACAAATCAGTATCATATTTTACTTATTTATACCTTTCATACTGTATAATTCAAATTTTCCTGTAAAAAGGTTTCAGTTTTTCCTTACGTATTTGTATGCATTTCCTAAATATAATTACACATATAATAAAAATTTTAAATGATATAACTTTTTAAATAAGTTCTTATTATAATTTATTCTTAGATAATTATAAAGTCACAAAAACGGAAATAATAAAAGATAAGGAAAAAATACTTTGTGATAAAAACTGATGATTTTTATAAAACAAACTTTTCGTAATATAACCAGAATTAAATAAAATTAAGAAACAAAAATATTATAATAGTTTAATAAGTTTTATAATAATTGAAAAAATGCATTATATAATACTTTAATTTTATATAAAATGACAAAAATGAATAGTATAAATTGTTCTTCTTTTAACGGATATTTTATGTGTATATGTATTCATATAAATGCATGAATGAATGCATCTGTGTGTGTGTGCATGTGCGCGCGCGCGTGTGTGTATGTATCACATACATATTACCTTTCCTAAATGATATATGTTTATCGTGAAAAATTAAAAATCATAATAAAAATCTTGTAGTAACATAAACCTACTTGAATAGAAATTTAATATTATCACAACATAAATATTTTGATTATTTTAATACGAAGTGTAGAAAAATTCTGTTTATTTCTTAATCTTAATTTGAAAATTTAAATTATATAAATATTTAATGGATCATCTATTTAATAACCCAGCTAACCTAAAAAAATTTACCCAAATCCTTATGTACTGAGGAAATAGACTTAGATTTAAATGTTTGTTTTGATGGCTCTGGGAGAGAGGGAGTTGTCATTTGCAGAATTCATTTATATCTACCTAAGTGCTCGATAAATTATAAAATGTCCATAACGAACAATAATTTCTAATATCACAACTATTAAGTCGCCTTTTATTTTTTATATGTTTAAATACTGTTGCTAAAAGAAGTTCTTATGATGTTCCAGATTTTATGTTAAAATATAGAATATAAATTAAAATAAAATAAATTTATAAGTTTATAATACAAATTAAATAATATAGATATATAATTTATATATATAATTTATAAGTTCATAATATAAATTTAATAATGTGATGATAAGATATTAAATTTAACATGAAAATATATGCATTTAAAATTAATACAATTTATTCCCTTAATATAAAATAAATTAACAATAATATATATTCATAACAAAGAAAACATTTATTAGAATCTTAAGCTAATATGACACAATTCACTCTATTCTAATGATTAAAAAATTTCATGTATAATTTGTTTTTCCTTTATGTAGAAAGAACTATTTAGGAACAATAGATTTATTAAGCCTGAATTTTTTCCTCGTGCACATTTTATAAATACATTTATAAATCCGATGTGGGAGTCATGAACTCCACAAAAATTGATGAATGTGCAACGGCAATGACATGCTCAACGTGTTCAAAGCGGTTTAATGAAGTAGTTCCGTCAATCAGGGGAATGCGAGTCCCGTATCCTGATTTAAAAATAATTATCCAATAATTTTCGAAAAATTCAAAAGAAATAACAATTTAAATGTTTACTCGTTGCACGTGAAGTTCTTGAAGGCTGTTTGGCTTTATTTGGTATGTGACTCATTGAGGTAAAATAAGTAGATGAATATAGCATATAGAAGTGTAGGCGCGATGTCCACAAATTAACGTTTACTACATTTATTTCTTCAGAATATTATTTGTAAAAAAGAAACTTAATAAAATGGATAAAAAAATATTGCACAGCATATATAAGTATGAATTCGTTGTTCGTTTATAGTTTTAGTAATGTATTTATATTATTTAACTATTAAAATTAACTTAGATAAATGGACTAAATATAAGGTGAAACATTTATTATTTTAACAATAGTTATAAATTTTATTAGTTTTATTTTTCAATTATTGTGTTAATTCATGATTTAATAAATTATAGAATTATAAATTTTATTTTATACATTATTAATTTTAACATCATTCAATTTCAAAGAAATCAATTTATTTATATTAATAAACATTCAAGCAATATACAATAGTATTACCTAAATAATGGATAAAAAATGTATATAAAAAAGAGATATGTTGTATTTGTATGAATAATAGATAGTAATGATTTATCAAAAATAAATATTTCAAAACAAGAAAAACAGAAGTTATATTACAGACTAATAAAAGCCATTAAAGTTTTATTTTAATTTTATAATAAGCAAATAAACAAGAAAATAAATAAATACTAATTCTTTGTGAAAAAACAATTTTTGTATAAAACTAAAAAATTAATTTAAAAATAATAACATTTCTATATAATAAAAAATTATTTATCTTACATATATATTTCATTCTGAAGGGAATATTATAAAAAAAATTAAAATCCATATTAAACAAATTTATTATGGATATTAATTTTAAATATTAAAAAAATTGTTTTTAATGATATATCTTGCGAAAAATATGATTCAAATAAGTTTATACATATAAAGGGAGTAGTTTATAAGTGTCATTTATCAATTGATAATATTGAGTGAAAAAAAAATTTGTAAATATTTATATATGCTTCAACTGAGCATTTTCTTATAAAATCATATAGTAATTGAATTTAATGACTAAATTCATGAAAATTGAAAAAAAAGAATATAATTTTAATTTTTGTGTTTATTTGAAATAATATAAAAATAATAAAATTCATGATTCAAATTTTTTTAAAAATTGATTATACATATAATTATAAAGGTATAAGCATTTTAAACATATTTATATATAATTAGTATCATAAATGTATAATTAAGTATATAATTTCTGACGGAAAAATGAAATAATTATATAATTGCATTTTATACAATCTTTTATTATAAAATCTGTGTATTAATTAATACTGAATTATATTTATATAATTCGATAAAAATAAAAATTCAATAAATTAATAAATTTATAAATTATTTAGCATAGTTTTAAACATATTTAAAAATATTAATTATTTATGTATATTAATATATATTGAAAAATCCGTAGTATTTTTAGTTATAAAACTATAAGCACTAATACTGATTAAATTAACAATAGAAAAGAATTACAAATAATTTGATTTATAAAACAAAAATATTATATAATTGTTAAATATCATCATATAAATATAAGTAAATACATGATTTAAGTATTTAAGCGAACATGAAGAACAGAATTTACTAACTTAATTAATATTTATGATCAGTAGCAGACAATAACTATTCTCTATTGAATTTTTTTAATTATTCTAGTTCTTGGAAAAAGTATTGACTACATATATTTAGATATAATTGATTGTATAATATGATATCAATTTATTAGATTTGTTATGTGTTATTTGCGACTAAAAATATTTTGTTATTCAAAATAAGACATACAGTAAAATAAATCATCTTAGAAAAATATATACAATTAGTATTATTAATTATATACTAATTATTAAACTAGTTATTTTTAAATTGTCCGTTAAAAGGAATTTATTTACTTAATTAATTAAAAAAAATATTATAAGTTATTACAATGTGCAATAAAAACGAAGTATTCAGACATACGTTTTAAAATAAGTTTAAACGATACATATAACTAGGTTTATTAATTGTTAAATTTTTATTAAATTTATACATTACATTAAATTAATGATTTTATGGTGAGCCCAATACTTAAATTCAATTAATAAAGTATAATACAAGTTTTTCAACAATATATTGAGTGTCATATGTACCATATTTAAGAATATATACTGTTCAACATACTTACTGTAAGAATTCTAATCTGTGATTATTTATCAGCAAACGTGATTAATATTATAAGCACGTTCATAAGAAAATACGCAAGTGCAGAATCAAGATGAACGAGACGAGTAGTTTATATAAGAGACATAAGCTAATAGGGATATATTAAGTAAGAAAGAACAATTCAGTCAATGTCAAGGTGGTTTGTATGTGTCGGAGCAACTATTCCATCTGTTAATCCCGCGTTTGATATTTAAATTTTATTCCCATGATGTTATTTCTATAATATAGAAATGACTAAGCTGCAAGATTTCTTGTAGTTTACGTATTTGCTAATTTTCTATTGTCATTATCATTTGCTAATTCTTACGAAAGTCGACATAAATTTTAAAATATCTGTTAAAAACCTTAACTTTGTCGAAGAACTAAAGTACACAATTTGATTCATGTTTTTAAAATGTTGATGTATATATATATATATATATATATATATATATATATATATATATATATATAATATATATATGTGTATATATATATATGTATAAATATATGATGCCAAATAAAAGCGAGTGAAAAATTAAAAGTTCCAAGAGTAAGATAATATTTTCGAAGGTGAGCATTGATATATAGTGACTCTTTAATGAAGCAATTATAAAGGATTTTTCCTTAATTAAAAGATTTGTTTCTAAAATGAGTCATCCCACTTGAAAGTATTACTATAAATTATTGTATATTATTGGAAGTTACTCGTGTTATTTAGAATATTATGCCATCAA
>JAPYYT010000978.1:0-50713 GCA_030522565.1 Ceratosolen corneri
CTCGCTTTTCGCCCAATAGTAGGCCCGAGAGCCGAAACGTTGCTCAACGAATCCCCGCTCAGACTGTACGCGAGGGAGCTTCTTATTTAAAATGAATTTAATTGTCCACCGTGTTCATATGCATATTGCAGTATTAACCATTACTTTTCAACAACGTGTACGTGTAAGTGTTGGATTAGCTTTCGACTAATTTACTAAGTGCATGTGTATATACTTTCTTAATTTTCGGTCTGGGAATTGCTGATGATGATGAGCCAAGCAAAAATCGTAAGGACTTTCAACGGTCGGAAACATTATGCGCATGCGAATTGGATGTAATAATTTTGTATTCCGTCACATTGTTGGCAATTTATTTTTATCAATCGAATACAGGGGAACGAGGCAATTTTTATTACTTGAAAATTGATTCCCAGCAATTTGTCGATTAAGGTTCCTAGTCTTAGTGCTCGATTAAATGTGAAAGGAAAATGAGAGAGCGAGTGAGAGGAGCAAAGTCCCTAATAAAATAGATTATCTTTCAGTCATATAGGGGATGCATATACGTAGGATAGAAAGAAGAGAGCGATTGGAGGAAGGGTGGGGATATATTTGCGGTACCATTATTTATTGATATCATATTTCTTAACCTGTTAGCTTAACCAATTTGGCAATTCTTTGTCGTATATAAAACTTGTAATAACTGCCTTCGTTAAATCGAAATTGTCTTTTGTCGTTTTAATTTAATGGGGTAGTCAGGAGCTTTAGCTTTATTAATTTTTTAACATTATTATTTAAAATATTCTTAGAATTTTACAAATACGACTCGATTGTGAATAAATTAAATTTCCAAAGCCTTGTTCATAATTATACTTTCGTTGGGTTAAATTCGCAAATTTACAATATTTTTGTTGTTTATTGGACTTACTGGCATACGTAATTTGCAATTACCAAAACACATTTAAGCATTGAGAATTAACATCTATTGGACAACCTACTAATTAGTTTTTATCTCCTCGAAGCTTCGTTAATGAGGGCCTCGATAAATTTTAATATAAGTAAATGTGTGGTATAGATAAATATCTAAATACGTATGTAGTATAAAGTTTAGAAATTGTCATGGAAATATAAAGCTGCAATGATATTCTTCTGGATTTGCTTAGGAGCAGAACGACTAAGAGCACTAATTACAAGCAGCGACGCGGCCGTTACATAAATAAACAAACGATAAATAATATAATGCTCGATATATTGTTTGAGGATATATTACGAGCGTGCGGCCAAGTCGCTGGAGTGGCAGCTAACTTACTCGAACAAGGCAAATGAAGTAATAGTGTGCAACGTCGGTCTGTACGGTACGATCGTAATAATAATAATAATAATAATAAATAAATAAATAAATAAATATGTAAAAATAAAGAGCAAGCTTGATATTCGGTCGATGAATAAGTAAATTAGTGTCACCGTGCAGCTTAACATCACTTGAATTGAAATGGCAATTGTAGTAGAATGCTTAGAGGATTATGCACTCGTGTAAGGAGCCCATTGCCGATGATAAATGTAAATTTGCATGAAAACCCGAAGTATACGAATTTAAAAATGGCACTCACCACATCTTTACATCTTTTGAATGGTAGAGCTGTTCGTTAGGTCGGCGCTCGTAAAATTTCTCGCGTAAAATGTTAAGGACACGTACCACACCCTTTTCCCTTTCCCGATTCAATGCGCTTTCAATTGCTAATTATTATTAGGCATTATTAGTGATGCCATGCTCTTCTTCAACAACTTTGATTAGTGCTTTGTACGATGTGCCAAGTTGAGCGCAATTTCCGATTATAGCTCGCTAGCTCAAATAATTATTTTTTGTCAGGGAAGGCAATTTATACTTTGATTCTATGATTCTCATTGTATTATTGCTATTATTGTTGTTGTAATTATTCGATATTTTGTGAAAATGACGCAATTGCCCATATAAATGAGCAGTTTATTAAAATGTAAGATTTTGTAATGCACTGTTATTGAAATGCCTGTGGAAAATTGGTAAAGTCGAAGAGCATTCTCGTCGACTGATGATATAACATTAATGTAATGACTTCGAAATATCAAATATGAATTGAAAATGTTTAATCATAAAGCAGCTTATAGTGAATTATAATACCTTAAATGCTAATGACTTGGTACTTTCTTTCTAACTATCAAAAAGTAATAAAGCGTATCATAAAGGCTGTAAATAGGATGAAGCAAATGTAGTTAATAATTTAGATTGTAGAATTAAAAA
Source organism: Ceratosolen corneri (assembly GCA_030522565.1). Lineage (NCBI taxonomy): Eukaryota > Metazoa > Arthropoda > Insecta > Hymenoptera > Agaonidae > Ceratosolen > Ceratosolen corneri. The sequence continues at coordinate 2,255 of JAPYYT010000978.1, forward strand.
AGTCTATGACTGAAAAATTAGTAAAATTAAGTCAAGCTCAATCGCTCTCTCTCTCTCTCTCTCTTGCTTTTTTTCGTCACTAGTGCATCCTAATTTTTTTATTTTCTCGACAGTCGGTGAGTGTTATCGTTTTCCTTTAATTCCCACGCACGTCGTAATCTTGATGCCTCGTAGGCATTAATTACTCTCGGTAGTATCATTACTGACCAAACATTAGCTCGCTCCATAATATAAAGAGAGACTGTGTAATGTGATACGCGCACAGAATAGTGAATTGTATTTGCCTCGAGCTTCGTCGTAAGACGTTAAATAAAATTGAAAATGAACTGCCATGAATACGTATACAAAAAGTAGACATTACTGGTATAATAATAATAATAATAATAATAATAATAATAATAATAATAATAATAATAACGATGATAAATTTTTAATAAAAGCATGGTAATAGTAATAGTAAATTAAGATATTAAATTTTAAGTATTGAAATTCGTGTGCAATGCTTGTACTGAATGTATAATTTCTTAAACTTTTGGCTCTTTCTTTCAATTTTATTAGATGGAAATAAAAAGTCTTATCAAAAGACTACGTTGCCGTTTTTGACGACATTGTGAAGTGTGCAAGAATCATAAGCAGCTTTGCCAAGATTTTGTATTGGATTAGTTTTAATTTTACGTTGGCTATGTACAATGAAATGTCACTTTATCGTTATTTTTATAATAAATTATTAACGAATGCCACGAGATACTGTACTCGGCCCATTGGAATTTTGTTTCGTATTTTTTCTTTTTATACATTAAAATTTTTTTCCACGGTGTTTAGAGTGTCATTGGAATTACACGAGCAGGCTTCTGTGAACGTATACTTCTTGTATTAATCGAACTTGCTCGATGCAACAGTCAAACAACGGTTTATGATCAATGAAAGGACATAATTAGCAAGTGAAAATTATTATAGCTATTGCCAAATCCGATATTATTGACGTATTTGTTTAATTTTTGCCCATTTCCAAATTACAAGATGGCCAGACTCACATTGGCAAATTTGTTTGTTAAAGTATTAAAATTTAACTTCGTAACTTGAATCAGCATTACGTTAATTCGAATTGGGTATTCGATAATTATTACTTTTTACATGTATAATATAATGCGATTGCGAATGATTTGCGAACGAATGATTTGCGAACGAATGAGATGTAATACAAAATAAGAGATTTTACAGTCTGAAATTGTATTAAATAATTTATTAACTAATATATCTACACAGTCTTTTATCTTTATTTTAAGATTTTCTATTTCCATTTTTGCATTAAAATACGCACACACACACACGTATTAGTAACTGTGGTGTATATATATTATGTAATTTTTATATCACAACAATATATGGTATTAGGAAGAGATCGTGAATACGATAAAATTATTTCACTGATATTAACATTGTAATATAATGATCTTGTAAAACGTAATAATTGTTTGAAATGGATAAAGTATACAATCTAAAGTCATGATTAATTGAACGCAATGTTTCTATGTATTTTATTTAAACGATTTAAGTGGTATACGAAATTGAAAATTTTTATTATCATCCAATTAATTGATACGAATGTCAATAGTTTTCGCATAAAATTAATGTACTTTAAACATTAGAATATTTTAACTTTACTATCAGTGATATTACAAATATGTTTACTTGAATAAAATTAAAGTTTTATTTTAAATAAATCTCTGAATCTGTCTTATTATTATTAAGTATTCTAAATAACTTTCAATAATATATATATATACACATATTTTTAGATATACCGTGGACGGATATTATTAAGAATAAAGTTGTTTTACGAAAATCTAAAGAACATTTTAATCATTCGGTTTCTTTAATATATTATTTGATACAATTGATGTTTCAAATTAATCAAAATACATATTTTTGTAAATGAATACAAAACTAACGAGAGTTTTCTTTGACAAGTCCATTGTAATTATTGCCTTTTATAAAGTTTGTGTACAATCAATACATTTCTTGTTAATTGAAGATCTTACGTTGCTTCGTTTTTACCATATGTTTGAAAAATTAATAATGGATGTAATTAAAGGTGGACTTTTCGCATAAATTGTATTTAGGCACATTTTTAACCAATAAATCTTATCGATTTTCTTCGTAAAAAGTTTACGCAAAGCCCTTATTGTTATGTGCGGGACGTGTAATACGAATTGTACGTAATTATACCATTGTAATCCACATACACTTCATAAAAATTTTTCTTTCGAGACAGTACACATTCTGTAATTCATATCACATTATTACTTATTCGCTGATGTTTACTGCCTTAATACGTCCATAAGCTAATAATAATAATAATAATAATAATAATAATAATAATAATAATAATAATAATAATAATAATAATAATAATAATACACCCTCAAAGTAATATATAATTATATAAGTGTTTTATATGAAAATAAAGCATGGAACAAACTGTAAAACCAATAATTTTTAAGTAACTTATTGAATCGATAGTATGTGGGATTTGATTGATTGTATGTTAGGGGATGAATGAAATTGAAAGAAAGCAAGCAGCAAGGAAGACGAACTACGATGCCTCGTAGCTTATAAGTATAGCGAAGCGTTTATATAGGCCCAAATTAAATGGCATAACGACCAAATAGTCAAAGAACAAACAAATTTTCTTCCGTTTGAATTTCGCACTTGGACTTCGACGTTTAGTCCATCCTATAGCAATAAACGAGTACCTAATACATCTTCGACTGCATGTACATAGATACGCGGAAGAAAGATGATTTAATTTAATCTTTGATGAGGCGAAAATAAATTATGACCTGTGGTGAGTGAATGGCAGAGCAGGCACGATTAGTTTACGATATACGAATTCATTGATAAATCACAAAGAGGAATAACAAAAACAAAGTACCATACCGTCTTGTTTATCATCAGTATTTCTAACTCTACATAAGCTGTTGCAGAAATGTATATCATGACAAATTTTATGGTTATAAGCCGGTAGGGTAAGCACACAACACAGCGAGCTTGCTGTATGATTTACAAATATACAAATATGTACCTCAGTCCATGTGCACGTGAATGCATGTGTAGACAACTATACACGTATATATTTTTTTGTTTCGTCGAGATGAGCGAAAAAGAGAATTGTAGAGTAGAGGATGCGTGGAATTTCATGTGGTTTCAAAATTACAAATTGTCCAAGTAAGGGTCCGAATTGTCTAAAGTCCAAGTGTCTAAAGGCATAAATTCATATTGGCAGTATTTATTTAATGGCGCGATTGCTATTTGCTCTTACTAGATGGCTGGCAATGATTTTGAAATCGTATAAGAATCCACAGACCACCAATAATAACGTCATTAGATATATATTCTATTATTCAAGCATATTATATCGTAAACACGTTGTAAGTGTTTTGCGTCAGATATAATTTTCACAATACAACTATAGACTCGTCTAATATCTAAATAATTAATAGCTGTAATAAAATATTGGAAACGAAAATTTTCGTGAGTCATTTCTTTTCTTTATTGCAATAAACAACGCACAATGAAAAACATTTACATATTTGTTGTAATAACTAACTATCTTGCATAATTATTCTCAAAATTCATTTGATGAAGGCACCTCCCTACCCCCCACCCCCAATTTAAATGCACAATGACAATTTTAAGAGTTAAAAATGTCAACATTGTCTAGAGTATGACAACTTTAATCCAAGGAAGTCTAACGTGAAATATCTAGTTGATGAGTACATAGTAAAGAAAAAAAAAAAACAAAGTTTGAAAGACTCGATAAAGGGGTAAGGTTTACAAAAATTTTATTGCATATATGGCAGTATAAAATTACTCATTAACCCATGTAGATACGATGTAATCTAATTTTGGTTAATGCATGTAAATATTACTATGGAAAATCGCCTAAATTGGCAATATCAAATGAAGTATTTTAATATTATTTTGGAAATTTTTTTCGGTGTACAATGATTTTGCATATAATGTTGATCTTGATTAGCAGGCAGTAACGACTGCGGTTTTTAAAAGATACGGGGATAACTTGTTAATCTGAGTTTCTCGAGAAGGTAAACGCAACTACGAGAAATGAGATGACATTTCCGTGCTCGGAGACGACAGCAAAAGTACTCTTTATTATTACCATTAACTTTTCAATAATCATAATCGCAGTCGTAAGAGATACTTCATTTCTTTTAAGTTATATTACGAGTTGATATATTGTTATTTCTTAACATCCTTTTGTGTATAGAGGAAGGCAGACTGCAAAGTGACTGGAAGTTATTGTGACCTTTTCGACAATACTCGTCCACACATTCGTTGATTCAATGAATCTGTGCCTGAGTTTCGTTACATCTTTTCAAATAATAAATAAATTTTAATAACAAGCTTGAAAGTCTCAATCATAGTAGAAAATATATTTCTTATTAAAACAGACAGGCGTGCATTTATTAAAATTTGTATTTTATTTATGTAGTATATAAAATGTGCTATCAAGTAAAAAATCTATTTACAAATGTTAATTTTTCGTCTGTAAATTAATTAACTTTTTTATATCAAGTATAAGCAAAAGGAAGATACTCGCGTATTGATTTGTTTTTTCAGGATAATGATTTATGTAGAAGTAATTCAACTCGGCAAAATAAGGTGGCCGATGTTCTTGTAGGACGAGATCCGATGGGGGAATATTTTATAATAATCTGATAAAATAATAGGAAATATATAATTTATAATAGCACGTAATGAATATTGGAGGTTTAGTTTGTCCGAGGAATTTTTTAAGAGCAAATAGGAATGGAATAATTTACGTGCCACAAGTGAAATAAAAATAATATCATTTTTTTATGCTTCATTTACTATTACAGAATGGATTATTAAACTATAAATAATGAATAATAAAATTTATAAAATACAAAATTAAATAATAATAAAAATTTATAATATAAATTATAAATCATAAGTTTGTTAAAATTAAGCGAAGATTATTGGCTATCACTTTCACCTGTACTTCCTCCCCTTTCCATTTCTCTCATTCTATTGTTTCATTATGAGGTAAAATTATTAATCGTTCCTTGCATTGAAATTTAAGATGTGATTTATATTTTTTATTTCTCTCTTCAGTTCTATAAAAATAAAAAAATGGCTAATTAAAATTAACATAATATTGATATATTCTTAATTGTATATTAAAAGTGAATTATGCAAGAAATATCCAGACACCATGGACTTATCATTTAGCATTTAAAACAAATTTTTTAATTGACTGCAAATCAAGTTTGCATCAACGCTTGATTTTCAACGGATTGTCTCGTGTCTATATTATATAAAATATTTATCAACGTATTTAATCAATATTGATACTATCATGTTCTCAAAACTTTTAATTTATTAAATCGTCATATTGTTAAATTTATTTAAAAAGGCATGCAAGTTTATGTTTTTTAAATGATAGTGATAGAAGTAAATTTTTACAGCTTGTAATTTATATTTAAAAAATATTAGTTTAGGTAAGGTAGTATAAGTTAGTATGTTCTTTAATTTCAAAATTATAATTTTTAGATAATTTGATGAATTGCAATTGAATTTGTAGTTTGGCTTTTGGATATAAAAGTTCCTATGTTTTTGACAAAATCCTGATATATATTCGTGCTCTGTTAATGTACACATGTACGCCTCATTTCTCAGTTATATTTATACAATTTATGAAAATATAAAATTATAAATGAATATTAATCAATTCTCATTTCTGTAATGTGACACTGGCCGTTATTAACAATTCGCTAGTGCTCATTGTCTCAATATTGCTTCAATTATAAGTTCTGCAAATAATGCAAAATTTGCAATTCTCATTTATTATATGCATACAATTAATTATTCATTATATGCATTCAATATGTATTATGATTTCAAATTATTTTTCTTTCGATGCAACCATAATTATCATACTTTTTCTTTAATCCACCTAATAACATTATCCGAATAGTTTTCTATTGAATATATTATTTTTTAGTCAATTATTCTGTATAATGTGATATTATTTTTAAATTGCTGAAAACTTTTAAATACCTTTGCTTCTTCATGACAATTATTTTTATAAAGTGTAATAGGAAAATCGATGCTCTATCACGCTTCAAGTAAATATTACAAAACTATGTTATGTCTTGCAGCTTTTCAACTATATATTTTTTAATTTAATACAAATCCAGGATGAAAATTTTTGCTTTCATTGCCGAGTCTTGATTTTGCATTCAATGTTAAATATTGTTTTTTTGTTAACCTTTTAATATTTTTCTATCAAATAAGTACTATATTTCAGTTTTTTCATTTTTTTTTCTCTCTCTTTAATTCTTGAAAAATTCTTTAATCAAGTAATCCGTTAATTAGTTGGATAATCAAGCAGTATGTTTAAGTTACATTGTCTTTATTATCTAAAATATGCCATGAAATTTTTTAAGCAACATCAATGTTGTATCTGAACTTGAGCTTATGTTAGAGAATTAAATCTCGTTAAATCATATTAAAAATTTTCTTTGAATAAGGTCGACATTTAAAAGTCACAAGGAGTATAATATTTATTATCAAAGTTTTCTAAAACGCGGCTTTTAAGTACGTAGGGGAGCCTACTTTTATATATATGCAGTAAAGAATATGTCTTTGATTTAGAATCGACTGCAATAAAATAATGGTAAAAATGATTTCTACGTGGAATATATACGTGGTGAGGTATAAATTGTCTACAGTTTCTTGGCTCGGTTTTTTAAAATTTTGTGCCCACTCGATGATTTACCCCAGTGTGCTGAACTTGAATTTATTGTTCCTCGCCTTTTCATAATAAATTTCGTTGTACATTAAAATGACGAATGTTCAATAAAATACTAGTGCACGGCTTAAATCGAGCAGCCAGTGTTCTACAAAAGTTTTAGAATTGGAAAATGGAAATACTTTTTAAAATTACGTATTAATGAATTTCAGGTCACGTGGTGCAGCCATGATTTACAATGGCTTAAAAAGTTAGTTGGCCTCTATCATTTGCCTTGGATGGACAATAAAGCCAAATGAACGTGGCTTCAAAGTAGCAATGGTGATGCTTGTTTATAAATAAACTTGGATTTAGGCTCATCGGATAAATCATCATCTCGTAATTGCTTAAATTGTGCTCCTCTCAAAGTAGCCGCGGCGTGTTCTCCTGTCTGTTTTTCCCGACTGTCGCGGAGCAGCTTTTGCGTTAGGAAGGTGATCTTGATTGCCAGAGGTAGTTGTTGCTATTTGCCGGCCAGCGCTCGCCGGTCCTCAACAGCCAGGCTGGCGACAGCAGCTGTTGTCTGGCTAATATGGAATAGGGCCTCGAATTAAAGGGACTCGCCCTTCGGCGGTTAAGGAATGCCGCGAGCCCAATCGAGTTTCGTGCTGCTGGGTGTGCTGGCGTGGTGGAGGCGGCTGCGGAGGAGGTGGAGGACGGAGGGGTGGCCAGAGCCTGGGCGCAGGCGCGGAGGCGAAGCGGCGCCGTCGGATTCGCGAGATGAGGAAGAGCGTGGAGCGGCGGCGGCGGCGGCCGAGGTTGGGTCGCCCCGGGGAAGGATGGGACGGGCGGTAAGGCATATAAATTAGTAGGGACGGGAGTGGATGTGGACGAGGAGCGAGTTGCGATTGGTTGGAGGCGAGTGAGAGGGTATCGGACGAGGGCCTCCCATTGGACCCGGAGTCGCGCGCTAGTCGAGCGTCGACCCGAGAGCGGCCGCGAGCTCTCCGTCGCCCCGGAGTGTCGGAGTCTCTCGGAGAGCCTACCGCCGAGCTAGTGAGCTGCTCCGGCTCCAATGATATTCTCGGATGCGGACGGTGGCTTATGAGCCTGCGAGATAGCGCTTTGTTGGGGAGTCGTCGCCGGGAGCTCGGCCAGCCTTTCTCACGGGAGTTCGGAGTGCAGTGCTATGCTGCCGCCGTCTTCGTAGTCTTTCTGCTGGCGCTCTCCTCTTATCTCTGAAGCGCTTTACAAAGGGGGAGGAAGCCCTGGAGGTGCTGCTGAGGAGATCTTGTGCGTTAGAGCGACATCGCTTTGGAAGGAAGCCGAGGACCGAGGCGTAATATCCAAGGACTGGGAAGCCGTCGTCGTTGAGCCACTACTCCTCGTGCGACACCTCGCGTGCCTTACCAATCGTGAGTTTTTCCCATTGCTTTCAACAGAATACCCAGGTGACTTGAACGACTTGAACCCCCGGAGCTTCATCAAGCGTCCTCGGCTATTGTTGTTGGTGCGGGTCGTGAGCTCGCTCGAACGTCGCCGCCGCCAACGAGTCGTGCGACGACCTCCTCCTCGGCCGATCGAGGCATTTGTGCTGCAGCGGTGGGTTGAAAGTCCATGGGTCTTCGTCGTCGTCGTCGTCGACGGTAGTGGCGAGCCGAATTAAAAAGGATCTCGTTGGGATAGGCAACGTCGCGAGGACGAAAATAATCGGGGCAGAGTGTGATCGAGGCGGAGGTAAAAATAAAGTTTGTTAAGGAGTCGGCCCCGAAAAAAAAACACAAAAGAAAAAAAAACGAATAACATGCTGTTGTTCACGTGACCACCAAGTGAATTGGCCTTCGTTTTGTCGTCTGAATTATTGTCGATTCTCTTAATTTGGACCCTCAATTTCTCCGACTAATCTCTCGCAATGGCATTTAATGTTATCGTATAATTTGCCTGCATTATCAATTTAACGGCAATTCCACTTTTTTTTTTCCCTCGACACTGTAGTACAGTAATTATGAGTTTTATAAACAATTTGTAATGATGTGTTTATGTATTTAATGGGCGATAATATAAAATCGGTGGAACAATCATTATTCAAAACGAGGAATATATATATATAAATATAGTTTATATGTAATTAGACATCAATGTTACTTTATTTAATTGATAACTAATTTTATGGACAGAAAAATAATAACTTTATAATAACTTTATAACAGAGAATTTTTAACGCATATCGTTTGCTTTTTTCAAATACACGTTTAATAATCAATATTTATTTTTTTACTACACCAATCTTTTCATAATTTATTCTATTGTTTGTATACTTTTTATATTCTTTCTATCCGAGGCAAATTAACTTGATGAGGAAAATATAGCAAAATTTAAATAGATGATTATTATTTAGAAGAAAATTAAATAAATCATAATAGTCGCAATTAATATTAATAATTTGTTATTAATTGCCAAATATGTGTAATATAATTTTATTAATATATCATAAGTCGTTAACCATTTAATTGTATTAAATAATTATTTTTATAGATAAAATATTTTTGACGAAATGTTTGAAGTATTCACTAATGTTCATTTTTTTTCTTATATTAAATCGTCGTAATTGTAATTATTTCGAAGTTTTTATCAAATTATTCCCGTTGCATAATCAAAGAAGGGTGTATTCACATTTTTAATTACAGATTAACTTGTCATTTCTTCCCATTTTGGTAGTCTCTTTTAGAAAATATAAATAAATATAGATAATTTATGTTTTTTACTCTCAATTAAAATAATACTTTTATAAATAACAAGATGATGATAAGAAAATATATTAATAACAAATTTCTAATATATGAAATTATCTACTACCTTATTTAATTATATTTTTTTATTATTAAGAAAATTATTGAACAAGAACTTATTATAGTTGTTTCTATATATTTTCATTGAACTCAAGTATTTATGTGTTTATATATTTGTTACATTTTTCTTTTCATAAACAATTATGTAATTATAATATAGCAACATTTTGTCCATTACATTTAGTAAATGAATTAAAGAAAATTGTTATTATTTTTTTTAAATATTTTGAACTTGTTTAATTTAATTTTTATTCAATAGATATATCCAGTGAGATTAAATGCCCAAGTGAAAATATTCTAATTTTTAATAAAGCATGTAATGTGTATGGAGATAATATATATATATATATATATATACACATACATACATATATGTATGTATCGAAGGATTATATTTTCTCTTCAATTAATAATTTTTTGATTTTTTAAAGATTTTAAAAAAATTGTCTTAAACTTCATATTAAATATTATTCTTTTTAATTTAATAAGAAGGCTGATTTAACAAATGTATATTCGAATGTTCGTAATTTATTTGTATTTATAGATATCTGCACTTTTGTAATCAGCAGACAAAGAAAGAAAGGAATGACTAATATTTTATTTATGCTGATTTCATCGAATCCGATTCCTTTTTTATCCGAAATATCTTTTGCTTTTCTTTGTACATTATTTATGAAAATATATATAAAGAAATATTGCGTTGGCGCTCAGAAACTGTATAATCCCGTATTTTTACGGATTCTTTACTGTTTTACTGGCGCGGACAGCGAGTAAGATTGCGTGCACCTCATGCTGACCTTGAGCTTCTGTAGCCTGATGTTGCTATTCATTTGCGTGAAGGGAATATCCAGGTTGCTCACTGTATCGGGTATTCGTTGTCATGAGTTTTGAAAATTGTTTTGATTGGGAGATACGATTAGTTATTTACTACATTGTTTCCGTGAGAAAATCTGTGTCAACAAAAAAACCCCTGCTGGAAGGTGGAAAGAAAATCGATGAAAATGTGGTTTTCTGAGCTAGTTTTTCCTTCATTTTCGCACCTCGTAAACATACGGATATGGTGTCGGTGATATACCACAATTCCTCTAATATATTTTCGTTTCCAGTCTTTATGAAAGAAATAGCCAGAATAAATAAGCCTGTATAAATAGATATTTTCTTTCGTTCATTGATATAATTAGTTTTCATTTAATCATGTACACTTAAATTGGCTGTGTTTACGTATAATATGCAAATGGACTTTTGTTACTATACTATCAACTTTGGGCCCCATTTAAAAAGCCATATATTTGTAAATTTTTGAATTATTTCGACTAATATTAAAAGAGACTTTCTCAACAGCATACTCAATAACATATGTTTATCAGCATTTAAAAAATATAATTAATTATTTAATGATAGCTCAATTTTAATATAAATATCTCTTTCTTAACGACATAATCAACAACATATGTTGTTTATGTTTTAATTTAGTATTTTAGAAATATAATAAATCATTTAATGACAGTTCAATTTTTAATATAAATATAAAACAAAAATTTCATTTTTTTGATTAACCAATTTTAGATCAACTGTAATTGATTAGATTAAATGTGTACGAAGGTTTATTATTTGAAATATTCCATCGTAACTTTAAAAATTATACTCTAACTGTAAAAGTATTAATAAAAAAAATTTGTACCACTAAAATCGATTTTTATAATAATCGTAAAATTCATGTAAATTATATGTATTTAGAATGATTATTTATGCATAGCCGTTAGAATTATTTGATAGTTCTTAAAAGAATAAATTTGAATGTAATTTTCATTTTTTTTTTTTATTTTATAGCGGTTGAGTAATATTACATTTGTCGTATTATTGAGTGACCACATTATTAACACGTGTATGTTTACTTAAAGATTTGTTTAGATAAACTTTTAAAATGATATTCGAAGCAGCCCATTTTTGCATATAATTAAACAGTAGACGCAAAATATAAGAGAAAATAACGAGAAAACTGTACATTAAGAACATTTTCCCATGTGTATAATCATTTTATAAAATACCAGCTATTACTACGTAATTCGAAAGCAAAAGTCTTATGTAATTGTATAACATTGTGAAACACACTCTTGTAGAATATGAGAAAAATTAATTGGAAAATTATAGTATTTGGATGTTTTTCAACCATGTCAGGATAATGGAAGGAAAGTGGTGAAATAAATAAATATATAATTGTAATAGAGAAAATTTTTACTTTCACTTAAAATAAAGAATCTTCTTATTTTACATATGATCACAAGAAGTGCACGATAGATTATTCGAATATTAATAAAAAATAATACATATTAGGTTAATGAAAAAAGAATATTAAAATTAAAAAACTTTTTCATAAGCCAAAACAATTGTTGGAAGATAATTTAAGTCGAGTTTAATTAGTACGAATGGTATTATAAAATACGATAAGCGTTTTTAAAATTTCATTCAAAAATTGTAACAGTATATTGCACTTTTTAGTGAAGTGATAATCTTTAATTATTTGAAATTAATTAAAATTTTTTTTTCCTTGCTTACTCTTCCCCCTAAGTTATTGCAATGAATAAGATTTTACCGATCATTGGAAAATGCGGTTCTGAAAATAAGTCAACTCTTAAGCGAATATAAACGAGATTGCCATTTTAAACTTTAAATTTCAACGGTAAATTAATAATGATTTTATTAGAGGCCGAAATATAATACATTTCCACTACTTTATTCGCACTGGCAAATCTCTTTAATATTATTATAAACCGACATGATTGCCGCCCTTCGAGTCTCGTATTATGCGACACAGAGTACGTAGTGTTTACGATTATGTTTGCTTACGTTTATTTTTCTACTTTTTCTCCGATTGTGATAAGTTCATTGCATTCACTTCCATTAATTAGAATTAGAATATTCATCGGAAATATATATATATCCATGGGTTAGACTGTTGACCGTTACTGTTGACTATAGTGCCTACTGTTGACTATAGTAAATGTAGCTTGGAAACTCGGAAATGCATAATCATTATTGAAATTTGAGAACATGTTTTGAATAGCCAAGTTGTAGATCATACCAAGATTTTTAAATAGTTCTAAGCTTATTTTTAACTTCCATTCAAAGTCAAAGTATAAATATTCAGTTGATGTAATTATGCATCATTAGCGAATTAGATTTTTATTTTACTTTTTTTTTTCTTACACGCGTTGTACGTGTTATTCGTATATATAACTCCTCCTTTATTTTATTTAATGTTCAGAATACGTAGTGATCAATTCTAAATACGATGATTTGCGGAAATATTTAAACCGAATAATACCATTCTTATGTTTATAGTTGACAAATGGTACGACAATATAGTTAAAAAGTGCTTGTCCAATTAGTATAAATGCTCTGCCAATAGGTATTAATTATTTACTTGGCATAATAAAAAATAAAATAAAATGGCATATTAAAACAATTATCTCTTTTTAGTGTTATATTTATATATATAAATGTAGCATAAAGTCGAATTCATATGTATGATATTTAGAAATTTCTTAAGTAAATGAGATATATTAAGTTAAAAATATCTTATTTCTTGCATGAATAATTATTACGTGAAACTTGATAAAAACGAAAATTAAATGTTATACTTCCCATATAATTAATTTTCCTGGCTCAATCAATTTTTATTACTTTTATTATGTACTTTGTAGGAACTTGCATGAATGTATGAGCAATATTTTAAGTAAATAAATACACGCTTAAATTATGCATTACGCTAACTGCAATGGTATTAATATATTTTATTTACTTATAATATTTCATGTTACGAAAATAGGAAAAGGATTTATTTATAATTACGATTGAATTGAAAAATCAGAGGATCATCACTAATACAATCTGGAATTGTTGAAGAATGAAAATTTGAAAACGATATTTAACTAAATTTAACATTAATACCCTCATACAATATTAAAAAATGAATATTAAATGAATGAAGAAAGTAAACTTGATTATGTGATTTGCCAAAATACATTGTCATTTGTACATATATATTAATCAATATAGAAATTTATGATTAACTTATCTATACTTTAATATTTATAAAATATATATGTTGAACTTTAAAAACATACGATAACTCATAATGTACGTAGATTTTTATAGCCTTTTTAAATAAAAAAAAAATATATATATATATATGAAAAAATATCTAAAATTTCCATTCGTACAATTTTAATACTCAGGTTTAGAATTATGCTATAAATAATTTATGTATGATTTTTATTCTAATTATCGAGTGCAAGAATATCATTGGCTACACCCATTTTCACGTGACATGTGCATAATTATAATAATATTTACCTGGGCTACTATTCTTACAATTCTTATTCGAAGAATTAATGTTCGTTCGAATATTGGGAGCATCAAAAAAAATTTATAATGAAATTGTAATAATACCCGAATTGTATATGCATTAGTATGGTAAATTTAATATTTGATATTAAGTTTTTCATATGACATAGGACATATTCAATTCTCATTTTATTATTATTTACATCTTTATTTTTCGAACAAATTTCACTTATTCATTAAATATTTTAAAAAATAACCAATTGACTTAAGTATTGAATAAATATTTATTACATATCTAAATATTTACATAGTGATATCAACAAATTTACTTTAATAAATTTAATAAATTACATTATACAATTAATTATAATTTGGACTATTTACTACATATTTAAATATTTGCATACTGATATCAACAAATTTATTTAAGTTTAATAAATTACATTATACAATTGATTTAAGTACATGTAAAACTATAGTAATGGTAAATTTTACCCAAATGATTATTTAAAAGACAAGTTCTCTATGCAATAAAAAATATAATAAAGCTTTTTCAACTACATATCTATCAACAATAATATAGAACTCATAAGGTAAATCAAATGGAAAAATCATCAATTTCACTTTGACTCATCATCTGCCTATTTAAAATCAATTTATAAAATTTTTTGTTAAAAGTATTGATATTGTCGATAAATCGATGAAAATTTTTATTCTTATCGGAACTTTCAAATTCATTTTGAAGTTTAACGTATGTATATTTTGTTAGAAACATTTCTAAAATACGAGTACGATTTTTGTCTCACTTTTTCGACGAATTGACCCTTTTGTCCCTTCAATATTTTTGTTTTCGTTTCGAAATAACTAATGCCTTCGAGCTAATACGTATATTAATCTAAAAAGCCATGACTTTTTATATTAATATAACACAAATAATGTAATTTCTGTAAGCAATGATAATTGAAAAATTTCGAAGTTTAAACAATCATTTTGTTCTATTATTAGAGACTTTCTTTTATATAAAAGTTTACAAGCATTTAAGATTTTTTCCAAAAATTCACCAATAAATAGATTAATTTTCTCACATTAATTACTATTAAAATTGAACCACATTTAAAATTATAATATAATTAATCGTATATGTTCAAATTTATAAATTAAACGGCACATAATAAATAAGAATTATCCATATGATGGGCTTAGAGTATTGAAAAAAATAATTATATTTTCTCTCATTGTAATGTATATTAATATTCACGAGTTAACATTGTAGTAAATGACTTACTGCAATATTATTTAGTATGTGATTGTTTAAAATTAAAAATTACATTTATAAAAAGTGTGTATAACATGTAATAAAATTTTATTCAAAGTAGATTTCATATCTTTTGTTTGGAATAAAGTATATAAGAAATATATAACTGTAGGGTATTTTTTTGTGACTTATTAAAGATTAAAATATACATTAATTTTCATTAATTTTATTAGCTGCGAAAAATGATTGTAATGAAAAATAATATGAATGATAAATAATAGTATTAATAAATTACACTGTTCCCTTCGAATGATTGCACATCGAATTCTATTTACTACTTATTGGCTTTTAACAAATATAAATTAATTTTATGAAGTAATTAAAATTTCAATTTTGCATAAAATACGGATATATTAAATACAAATTTCATATCCGAGTTTCATATTAATAATCGATATTACGTATATAGTACAGATTGAATAAATTTTACGTAAATTTGACGTAAATGTATATAATTTTTAAATAAATTCAAAAAGATTAATGATAATGAGATTAAAAGTTAAAATTAACTTTAACTTAACGAAACTCGGTATAAAAAAATTAGTTGAATTGAATGATGAATTATTCTTCAAGATTATAGTTTCATTCTCATTTTATTTTATTCTTGCAGTTTATTATGCAAAACTTTAATTTTTCCATTTGTTATGTATTCTTCGAGATTTCAAGGCAATCTCGACCGTCACTCTGCACTACCTCCTTCTTTCAAAATTACTTTGTATTTTTTATGTGCTCATGATTGCCAATGCCTTTCCACGCACATACATCGATTATTCTTGTCCCGACAGCGACAATTTATCCGGCTTGTTTACTCGGATTGCCCTTTGATTGAGCGCCGACGGCCAAATACGCTCGTCGCGTGTTGCTGCAGCGTGACTCTGGAAAACCAACGGTAATATATTTCCAGGAACTCCAACATTGTTGCCCAATATCATGTACCGATTCATAATTGACAACAACAAGCGGCGTTTCAAAGCCCAAGTGCAAAAGCGCGAACCGCGGCTGTCGCTTTGATGCACAGCCACCACTTGGTCGCCACCACCCTTCCTCCAGGAGAGGAGTGAAGTCATGAACTTTGACTGCAGTCGCTTGTCGCATCGGACTCCTAAGGGAAAAGACGAAGCAATACCAGATAGAACACTGATAAAAAGGGTTACGTCGTTATATATACATTGGCAGGTGCGCGACAATTGAAGACAACCGAACCTCATCCTTCGCGGCCTTCAATTCACGACTCCACGCCTCCACGTACAAGCTCGCATTCAGCGTCAATTCACCAGCTTGAGGCGATCGGCAGCTGAAACTGAAGCCAAGCTGACTCGATGCTGAATTGGCGACTGAGCGCTACCACAGCAATCGGGCCGAAATCAGAACTCGCGTAGCAAGGAACAACAAGCACTCTTGCAACATCGATGTTATCCTATAATTTCACTCGATTCTAACACTATATTAACACAAAGTAAAAGCGCATAGAAGGGAGAAATTATCCGACTCATTGCAAGCTCCGCGGTATCTCTATTCAATTTACACCCGAGGCCGCGAAAGTGATTATTCAAGATAAAGACAACATTATATTTACCACATATATAATAAATGAAGGCATTTTATAGTATTACAAGCGATTCCGCTGTCTTTGTTTAACTCAACCCTTCGACTATCTGCTTCTCCCTCCTCCCACCACCCCGGTGAGAGCATATAATGGGGTTAATTCCCGAATAAATTATGGATATGTTTAGGTTTTTTTAAATAGTTTCAATTCTAAAGCGATGAATTTTATGATTTTTAAAATAATGTTTAAATTGTAAGAATAATTATAATTGTATTAGTCGAAAAATGAAAATCTTTTATTTCAATTTTAGCTTACAAAATCCTGTTCAATAATAAAATACTATTTTTTATTATATATCGAAATTTTGATTATGCGATGACAGATTTATTTTTCATTATTACGAATACCTATGATATTCATAATCCCTCTTTATAAGTGTAACGGTTGATTTTTTAATTTATTCTGAAGATCTTTTTTGTTCCAATATTTCCTCGTATAATTATTATAAGTAATCTTATTTGTTTAATAATAAATATCCATACTAAACTTTTGTCGGAGCGACGGGTCCCTTTCTTTTTAACGAAATTGGAATTATTAAATATTTTTATTTACAATTGAATTTTATATTTCAAATATAATTTCAAATAATATTGCCGCACAAGTCTATCAATAATTAGTTGACGCAACAAATAAAATTATATATTGAAATAAATATGGAAAATATGAATTATATTTGAACAACGCACCTATATAATAAATATATATATATATATATATTTATATATAAATTGAATGAAATTTGTCGTGTATTTAATCAAGATAATATTGTGTTATTGAGCAGTCAATCGTGTCATTTACTTTTCGTTTACTTTTTCAATATGTTCTTTTTAAAATAATGACTTTCTTTAATACTTTATTTTTATGTTAAAATAAAATAGATTAATTTCAAGGATACTCAAAAGTCACTTTGATCAAGATTTAAACTTCATATGGTGTCTATAGATTTAACATTTCTGACATACAAGGATTCTCTTAATTTATAAACAATTATTTGCAAAATTAATTATTAAATTATTAGTAATTCACATGAGTGTATGAATACAATCACGCAATTATAATTAATTATGCTTGTATATTTTATTGCTCTCGAAAATATCAAAAAGAATGTGAAATAAAAATGTTAAATATCACTGTATTTTTCACCTTAGATTGGTAAAATAAAACAACACTCAATGTGAATAACAAATTTCTTCACTCTCATATTTATTTCATTTAATTAATTGACAGTTATTTTAATTTATATTTTGTCGATGCTCGGTATTGGATATTTGCAAAATCTGCGAAAATTACAATATCGAATAATAGAATTTTCACGGTTCCGAATAAAGACATAATTTCAATTTATGTTCTCGTAGAAAAAATTGTAATGCAATTACGGAAATGAGTCTTTATTACCACGTAGGAATAATTCTATACAATTTTTCAACATTCGACGTAGTTATATTTTCTTTTCATACTTAGTTAGCAGTCTTAATTAATTTAATGGTTCTATTTGATCGTACATTATATAAAACAACGTTAGAAAACAATGCACACGTAGGTCGGAGATTACTAAATATTCTTAATATGGATATACTAAATATAGTAAATATACGAAATATGGAACTTTATGGTTTAATTAAAAAAAAAATGTTCATTAGAGCTGTTGTAAATTAACGAGTTGATTGATTTTTAAAAAGACCGATAGCGAAACAATAGTCATCCAAGTCCCTTGACCTTTTCTTTTTTTTCAATTACAACGGTTTTGTACCATTGTCGTCGAGATTAACAAGTGAAAATCCACTAGTGGTAATGCAGAGCCTTTTTAAAATAATACTTATTTCCAACTTTGTTTTATCCGTCAAAATCGTTGTTCACATCCGATAAAATTTCGTCTAGGTAGACGGGACTTTTGCAAACATTAAATGTGGTTCAGGATAACTCTGACTTATCCATTAAGATTCATAATATTTTTTCATTTTGCCACTTTGTATAATCCATTGCTGAGATCAATATAGCCGAAAAATAGTTTATCTGCCTTGATAGCTATTGGAAAGCTTTGAAGTTGATTGCTATTTATCTCTGTGATCAAGTTGACTAAAAGCCAACTGGAGAGTGTCGTTGTCGTTGTCGTTGCCTAGTCCTCATTTTCCAACAAAAAAAATTAGTATCAAAATTTTAAGAAAAAGCGTCAATATCTCGATGCAGATCCCATCGACCGTGGCCGTTCCCAATGATCGCATTACACGTTACTTGGCGGCGACAGTTTATCGTGCGATCATTTAACGTCGTCGCTTATCGCAACAGCTTTTACTCCCGTGGATCTCGTAGGAGGCCAGCAGAGAGCTGGAGATGTGCAGTGATAGTTGGCCACCGAGGAGAGCAACATATTCATCCTTCGCTCATACTTATCGGCTTGCAGCCGCGTAGGCGTGAGTGGTCGTGGAAGCGGTTGAACAAGAAGAAGGTAGACAACAAAAAGCAAACGTCGAGTTTGAGAAAGTCCCGTTTCGTGATAAAATTCGTAGGCAGATTTGCATGTCGGTGGTATTGAGCCAATTGGCCGAGGGAAGCTTAAATAATTGGATGCTTTTGTGGCAGTGGCTTGGCGTTATCTTGCTCGGCATTTCGCATGGAAGGTTTCGTGGAATGCGATTGCATGCAGCCGAACCAAGGGCTAAGCGCGCAATAACCGTCGGCTTACGTGTGCCACTCGCAAACGAAACAATCGGTTCTGTCAATTGAAATTGAAGGCACGCCATCGCTGTTAATTCGATAGGGAGCAAGGCCACACGTAAGTATAGAAAAAGCAGAGGAAGTTTTGTAATTGGGGAACTTTGCGACTTGGGGTTGTCGAATGTGGCGAGCGTTTAAAGATGCCGTAGAAGGGGAAGCCGTGCAAGAGAGACAGATTCTTGTAACCTTAAAGCTGTTTATGTTAGTTAAGAGGGATGTATGTAAGGAGGAGTGTGTGTACTATAGTTACAGAGTGGCGTGTTATGTGCTGCCTAACTACTCTACCGTTTGGTTATTTACCAAAGAACTACGTTGGCAGTCCTTGTTTTGAGGAGCACGTGAAAGAAGCGTGTAAACGGTCTCGAGTGTTGTGACAGTTCTGGGCTTCTGCAATCAGATTAAAGGTTCTTCTTACCTAATGGCCAGGCCGATATTTCTGGTCTAGATGGGCGGTTAATTCTGTTAGCTTTGAATCGATCTGTCCGACATGTAAGACCTGCTTATTCTAAATAATTGATTGGCGCGAAAATTGCATTCAAGTGAATTAGTGGCTAGATTGGAGGGAGGTGACTGATGACTGAAATGTTAGAATTGGCTCATTTATGCACGTGTATTAATCTTAATAAAGCCTTAATTCATGAAAGTTTTACATATTAATTTCTGATCTAAATCATAAAAATAAAACAGGACACAGGAGGCATTAATTTTTTTTTTAATTTTAGTATAAAAGATGAGAATAGTCATGGCTTTCATGAGACTAACTCTCTCAACTTTAACGAGAAATCGTTTTGGTAATCATGTTCTTACCAAATTTTCAGCACCAAGACCTAGAAACAATATGGTAAATATAATTTATTCGTAAGAAACACATTAATTATTGACAATTATTGGTTATTTAATGGACAATTGCCATTCTAATTATGGTATTGTTATGGAATTTCAGATGCTTGGCTTTGTTGGCTGTAATTTTATAAGTACTCATCAACTTAGCAAAAACATTGATTTAATAACAGAGGACAATAATTTGTCTGTTATTAAGCATTCTAAAAAAGTGATAAATCCCAATTCAATCATTGATACAAACCGTCCCTTGTTGGTCTTGCTTTGCTGGCTTTTGTCGAAGCCTAATCACATCAGAAAGTTTGTAAATTTTTATATGGAGCAAGGCTTTGATGTTGTTACAGTTTCTATTACTCCTTGGCAATTAATGTGGCCTGTGAAGGGATCTCGGGTAAGTTATGTAAATGAGAGTTATGTAAATAATGTAAAATCATATTTTCTTTGCTTCCTTTGTAAATCTCATTGAACTATTTATTATAATAAATGAGAGGAAATTAATATTAAACATTGCCATTATTTTGTTGCAGATTATAGCCTACGATTTGTTGCAATTTTTGGATCAGAATTTATGTTACGAACAGATTCTTTTGCATGGATTTTCTATCGGTGGTTACATGTGGGGAGAGCTCTTAGACTTTGTACATAAAGATCGTCAAAGGTATGACAATGTAATTAATCGGGTTGTTGGTCACGTTTGGGACAGTGCCGCTGACATAAGTGAATTGACAATTGGAACACCAAAAGCAGTTTTTCCTAATAATATTGTACTCCAAAATGTTATGCAAAAATATTTAGAGTAAGTATTAAAGCTTAATATTTAGTAGAGTCACTCATTTCAAATGAAATTACATGCAAATTGAGAATAAATTTAACATCAATTTTAAATATCAATTCCAATGATACTTATTTTCAATAAACGAAAGAGAAAAATTTCTGAGAAGAATCTTGTGGAAATCTTTTCTTTCGTTGCGCATTAATAATAGTATTTCTTAATTCTTAATACAGGCCTACCAATTATAATTAAAATAATCTAAATTTTTATGTCATAGATATCATATGAAAGCTTTTCACAGACAAACAACACAATATTGGATTCGATCGAGTCAATTGTTCCATTTAAATTTAGTTCGAACACCGGCACTATTTTTAGTGAGTAACACTGATCCAGTAGGCTCGCTGACAAGTAATATGAGGGTTAAGGACTCTTGGGAATCCCTAGGTACAAAGGTATGTATTTTTATTAAATTATCAATAATATTTTGAATGCAGTATTATTGAGCTATCGAGTTATAAATAAGATGGTCAGAAGCAAATACACTTTAAACAGCAATAAAAATTGTGGACAATTTCTATTAATTCTCAGCTTAAGTTGCTTAACTTTGTTACGTTCAATAAATGTCATTACCTTTAGAGTTTTTTCTCAATTTTCTCAATATCTAATGGAATAATTGTTTTTCTAGACTTATGTGAAGATATTTAATAATTCTCCTCACGTTGGACATTATCGAACATATCCAAAAGAGTATATAGCTGAGCTGTATACTTTCTTAGATGGATTACAACTAATAAGAAATGAAGAGAAGATTAGAGCGCGATTGTAATAAAGATTTTTAAAATTGAGAATGGATCATTATAGAAAATGTTAATCAAAACGTTTTATGAATTTTTTCCTTAAACAACTGTACATTTTATTGCAAATTTGATTGTAGTTTTTAATATCTTTTCCATTCATTTGTATTTACGTATAAGTCGCTTTAAGTTTTAATTGTATTAGAATTTTAGTATTTTTTTCATCGCTTATTATAATACTAAATTTATCAATGTTTTATTCATCGTAAAATATATTTTTAAATATAAATATACATGCGTATGCACTCAAACGCGCGTGTTCAACGTGTGTGTGCAAAGGAAATGTACAAAATGAAAATTGATTAAAGAGAATGACGAAGAGAATATTAGCAATGGTTTATTCTGCAAAATAAAAATTTTATACGGTGTATATTAAAGATAGATTAATATTTATTAATTAAAATAAGAAATTCTCATAGCTTATATTAAAAAAAAAAAAATTATTTTGAACGATACTGTTAAATAATTACAATTTTATAGGGTGAAAATTAATAGGATTTTTTCTTAATTTATACAAGAGATTTAGTATTATTATACAATTGTTTATTGTTAAATAAAACAAAGCTTTTTAATCATAATTTAACAAATTGTTTTAATTTCTTCTAGAGCTTATCTGTGTTATTAGAATTTATGCATATATACATATATATGTGTGTATGTATATAGCATTTGTCAACAAGCGACTTTTATACTGTTTTTATATAATTAAGAATATTTACAGAGAATTGAAAAATAAAAATGGCTAAATACTCATTTTCGACCTTTTCCTCTTTATCAAAAATGTACATTGATATTATTTTATATTCACTATTTACCGAAATTGACATTTTTTATTTACCAAAACCTCAAATAGACTCACACACACATACACACGCACGCGCACGCATATAGGTGCATAGAAATTAAAAAAATACATATAGATTTTTATTTATTAATTTGTTTTTAAAATTTTAATTCAAACAAATTGTTAACAAAAGTTGAGAATGTAATTAAATATTAGATTTTTATGGGCTTACTAAGTCCGAGTTTCAATATTTTTCATAATTTTAGAACTAAATAATTTTTTATTTATTTAATAATGTTAATTCTATATTGTTATTGTTTATGCAAGCTACAACGCTTTATTTGGTTAAATCGAGTGCTTCGTAATTGTATTTGAATTCAGTTTAATATTCGAAATACGCCTTAAGCTTAATTTATTAAATACCCCCCCGAGTCTTAATGCAATAATCTCGTATACTTTTAATTTTTAATCAAATTCAATGTTTATATAATTAATCTGGCCTCGAGGCTAGTATTTTTATTTTATCATTAACGATCGGCCATATTCACACAACATTCTATTCATTGTTATTCATTAATATTAATTAATCTGTTTGCAAATAGCGTAACGTGCATATATAGTAGTCTATCTAGGCTACATAAATCTATAGAAAACTATGTCGATGAAGATCTGATTTCCTTCCTTGTACAACAAACATTGAGAGGAAGCAATGTAATAACATTCGCTTGTTAACACTTTTCAAAAGATGCATATAAATCACTGGATGGTATCATTATTTGAATAAAATATACAATAAAAAAAAAAGAGGAATAGAAAGACGTCGTTAAAAAATCTAGCAAAAAGCAAATAAAAATCTTGGTGAAAGTATATTCATAACGGTTAACGAGCAAACATAAAAAATGAATAGCTTAGCCTGTAAAAGTTGAAGGGAATTTTTTATTTAAAAAAAATTAGAAAATATGATTTTACAGTCACAAATATATTTTTCAACATTTATAGTCAAAATTACATAAACACAGCAATATTAATTCTTATTAGAATGTGATTAATTTAACTTTCATACATTAGTTATATAAAGTAATTTGTTGGTATAGATACTTTTTTTTGTAAAGCTTAGTATTTATTTTTACAAAATTTATCTTGAAATCTATTCAGTTTTTGTTTTGGTTACTTGTGAAATAAATTTATTATCTTGCTCAATCATCAGTTTCATTCATCTATTTTTTTATTTCAATAAATTTTACTTTAATTACAGTTAATTCTATACATTTTTCAAACTGCATTAAATTGTATATTTTTAAAATAACTTGTTTCTTATAAATTTAAATTAGTTACAATAAAATTACATAAATTTCATAGGGACATTTATAATTTACTGATTTTATTTTAAAGTATGGTATAGTATTTTTATAATAACTTATTTAAACATTTTCAATAGACAAACACTTAAATATATCCTAACATGATTTTTCAATATATAAAATATAAATTTAATGTTATATATATATAGCGTGCATATTTATACATTTATATATTACAGATAAGTAAGGATTTTAACATTTTGAATATATTCTTTTTCTTACAATTAATTTACAATATTAATATTTTTCTTTCTATGAAATGGTAAACATATTGAAATTGCCATTAAATTTTCGTCGATGTTCTATTTATTACTTATTAGAAACATTAAAATGCTTATTAGTCCGATGTTAATATTGAAATTCATTTATACTCTCTAATTTACAACATAAAAACGCTTAGGATAATTTAGAATATAGTAAATTTTTCAAATTATATATAAGCTTAAAATATGTTATTAAAGAAGAATATTAATATTCAAATATAAAAATTCTATTATTTTTTTAACAATAATAATGTAAATATAAGAAAAATTATAATTTTATATTTTACAGTATGTTCGTTAGTTGTATGCGGCACAAATTTACCAAAAGTTTCGGCAGTGATACGTTATATTTTCAATTAATTGAAATCACTTTTGTACAATATTTTAAATATTATGCCATAATTTTAATTTCGCAATGTCAACACGCAATGCTAATTTCGACTTGTTGTCGAAATTTTTAATCTACTTTAATCTTTCGACGAATATTATTTATTTACTATCCATTATCAGTTGGATCACTTTTAAACATTAACATTTAAACACGTGTATTTAAAAATGTTTTTAATTCTACTTACGCATTGATGATTAAGTTTAATTTCTATGTGCGTTATTGGCGGCTTTGACGACAATTGGTAAAATACCGATGATTTATACGGCTTATAATCTAAATAATTTTGTAATAATTATGTCTAGACGATATAAATTTTTTTAACATTTCGGCATTATTTCTTCAACGCTCAGTTTATTTAATCTACTTTAAAATAATTGTAATAAATGGTCAATAAAGGACTTCATACTATCGTATAGAGTTAACGTAAATTTGCGTAAAAGTGATGTATGCATTATCTTTTATCATAGTTATTTTTGTAAAACAAAGTAAAGTATGAAATAAGTAATATTTTGACAAAGTTGGCAATAAGTTCTATAAAGTTGCAGCAATGTAATAACAAATAAAGCCATATATATTTATGTATTTAAAAGTCACTCTGTAACTTACTTTATATGTACGTTTATTTAAAACTGTTTTCATACCAATATTCTTCACAAATATCTATTTATCTATTTATATAAAATGTATCTAGCCAGTATTATATTACAAATAAAAACAATTTTGACCTATGCCAACAAATACGAATATTACCAATAATATTCATCAAACAAAATTTTTACAATTAACTTCCAACATTTTTTTTATTTGTAATGCTTTTATTCTTTATTTTATATATACATTAACGTTAAGTATGAAATATATTGTGGAATCGTTATTCTTTTTTCAATAACATTCTTCACAATGTTCTTATAACATGTTTTTATTTTATAAAAAAATTGTTTCTCCTATTAAATTTAAATACAACTGATTTAGCTTTCATTAATAAATCAATGGAAGAGAAGATGGACTCGTAAAGTCTTTTTTATAAAAAAAAGATTTACATTTTTATCTTTTTCATCTTTTTCAATTCACTTTCTTAGAATGTTCAACTTTTTGGAAATTTTAATACACCTCGAGTTGATCTAACGTAGGTAAACATTTCCGACGTTATTATACCTACAATCATATTAGGTATTTTTTATGGAAAGCCAATTAATAAACAATTGACAGTTATGGAACACACAATGACCATACATTTATGTACGAATGTGTATTGACTCTTTATAAAAATAATTTATTATAAAAATAACGCAACAAATGTTAACGCACTATATTGTCGATAGTACAACGACGTATTCTAATCCATTTGTGATACCAGATTGCCTTGAGATACTTTTGAATGCATTAGAAAAACTAACAAAAATCATATTTTCCAGTTTATGTTTTAATGTATATTAGGTTTATGATAGCAATAAATACTAAATTTAAATCAGTGGCCAGATGTAAATAGAGTAAATATAGCGAAACCAAGAGTTTATATTGATATTAATGGTAATTCAATTAAGAGTAACCAAAATATTTGTTTTCAAATTGCTTGACGATGAAGATATTATTAATTATTTAATAAATTTTATGAACTATCGTCACTATACTGTTCATTGGTTTCAATTTTTTTACGTTTCTTTTTGCGTTTTTTACTGTTTTTTAAAATTTCGTCCGCTTCCTCTGGATCTAATCCTTCTAAAATTAATTTTTTCCTCTTATTTATCATTTTTTTCTCACCAAAGTCCATTTCATTCAATTGTATTTCGGCTTCACGTTTTGTAACCGATACCTGTGGAAAGATGACGACGACTTCTTTGTCTATAAAACGAATGAAATACGTGTTAGAAATTGAGAAGATAATTTATTCAATATTACATTCTTATTACTTTAATGCAATGTCATATTTTTAAATGTGATTCAAATATATCGATGGATTATTATACATTTGCAATAAAGAATATAATTTGACGCAAGTCCAAAGTGAACAATGTATTATCATCTTACCATCAATTTTGTATTCGGTAAGTTGGGTGCCAATTAATTCTTCGATAGCGTGCAATAATTTGATATCATGTGGCGTTATCAAAGTGACTGCCAGACCGCCTCTACCAGCACGAGCAGTTCTGCCAACTCTATGAATGTACTCTTTAGGTATATTTGGTACGTTGTGATTGATGACGAGGGTAACAATGGGAATGTCCAAACCTCTTGAAGCTACATCAGTAGCAATTAAAATTTTAGTGTAACTGGATTTAAATTGGCTTAAGGAGCTTAAGCGTTCTTTTTGTTTTATCATAGCATGTAATGCTACATTATCAAAACCTACTTCGTTCAATGTCATAGACAGTAACTGACAATTCCTGTAAGCGTTCCATAATATTAAGCATACATTAAGTCAAAATAAAAATTCGTTTATATCAATATAACTTATTATTTATTTTATTTTACTGCTATTAAAATGTTCGAATCTGTATGTACTTTATGCAATTTTAAATGTATTAAAACAGAACTAAAGAGATAAATTAAACTATTTTAATGTTATACAATAAAAGCATTATTATGTATTATTCAAGTAATGCCTACTTGCAGGTGTCAGTGAATATCATGATTGATCCTGTTTCGTTATCAGCTCTAAATGTTCTGATGACTTCAACTAAATATGCGTCACGAACATTTTCAGGACAAAGCACGTAACGTTGATCCAATTCCTTAACCGTCGCAATACCAAGATCATCTTTGGATTCCCATACAAACATTTCCCTTCTCGACACTTGTTGAACCTTATCTAATGCATCGGTTATAGTAGCACTAAAGAGTAAAGACTGCCTCTCTTTAGGCAAAGCTTGAAATATAGTACTTAATTGTTTATCAAAACGACCTTCTAACAATCTATCAGCTTCATCGAGAACAATAAATTTTATTCTTTGCAATGAAAATGTATCGCAGCTCTCTAAATGATCGGCTAAACGTCCTGGAGTGGATACAACGATATGAGGATTCTTTGCCAACTCCCTTCCCTGAGCTACCATATCCATACCTCCGACGATTGTACATTTTTTAAGATGAATTGATTTACCAATTGCCGCAAATTGATCGGATATCTAATGGAAACAGAATTTATTATAATTAACAATAGAACAAGATATTTACTTATCAATTTTACAGTATAAACTTGAATAATAGAACTATTTTTGATATTCATACGCAACTATTTATTTCGTTGCAAATTGCATATGTTAGATAAATAAGTAGATTATAATAATTTTACTTGATAAGCAAGTTCCCTGGTTGGTGTCAGCACGAGAGCAAAAATTCCATATGGATCTTCGCAAAGTTTTTGTAAAATTGGTAAAACAAATGCCAGCGTTTTACCACTACCAGTCTTGGCGCATCCAATGCAGTCTCTCCCATCCAATATGACTGGGATGCAATTTCGTTGAATTGGCGTCGGTGTCTTTATACCTATCGAACGTAAAATAAGCTATCGATTAACATGTCAATTCAAGTATTATTAAAATATCATCAACCTACCAATTATTTTACATTGCTGGACAATCCAAGAATTAAGCTTCAAATCGTTGAAATCTGTCATCGTTCTAGATTCTTCATGAACAATAAACTCTGATCTTTTCACGTATTTCACGCACGTGCTCGTTCCCCCACGAGATTGAAACTCGCTAGCAGATTAGTTAATTATCAATGAGTTTGCCAAACATAATCTCATGCTTGCCAAAAGAATGTGAATTTAATGTAGTTTAAGCCCAAAAAATCGGACGAATAGCGTATTAGACGAATACAAAGATTAAAAATCACGTTTCTAGCAATACGCATAGATCCATTGGTCCGTGTAAATTTATCTTCTTAAAATAAGAACTCGTTGAAAAGAAATTACTTTTAAATGGCACGCAGAGGCACAAGCCCATATTAATAAAGAATTAAGGCCCTAATCAAAAATATTGAGAGCGCAACGACTCGTTACTCGCCTTACTCATTTGGCCATAAATTTGGCAACAATTATTAACTAATTAAGCTAGGTTAGGAAGACCAGAATACCTCAGGCCTGCGCACTAGCGAGTAAATATTTAAAATGTCGTTTATTGGTGAGCGAAGGCAGTCGGTGAGTTAACTGCAAAGGGAACGCCCGGAAGATTTATCGAGAGCAGCCTAATATTTAAGTTAATTTAATTTCAGCCAGGATATACAGTAGAAAATAGTGTTAATTAATTTGAATGCGCAGCACACCCGAGTACGTTAAAATAGAGAAGTTAGTCTGCACTTTATGTAAACAGTCCTATTGTGTAAATGTGTTTTTCATTTCTTGTTGGTGATTGTTTAGTTTGGAAGTGTAGAGCCGGATAAGGCATGTTAATAAATGCTATGTGTAATTGGTCTGCAAATAAATGATTTGCTTTATCAGAGATATGTCGTTTATTGTTATTAATTTATTATATTTGCCGATTGTTCCGACCACTTGGAAACCCGACAAAAGTGTCACAAAAGTCATGACTGAAAAGTCGATCTCAGGATGACGGAGATGCGAGTGGGGCTGTCAAGCGTCCTTGGGAATAGCGAGAAATGTCGGATTTTTTTGGCATAAGTCTATCCTGAAATATGTACAATCTCCTTAAGGGCTGCAGGCAATTGCGGAAAATTGCCGCGTTTTGTAATCTACGAGATAACAAAAGAAAGAAATTTTTCGAACGTTTTGAAGATTTTGTAAGTAAAATGAGGGAGCGCCGCTCTTCTTCTTGTTTGTCAATTTGTGTTGATCGCTTATGATTTATTGGTCAGGCTATTGTAATTCTGAATATACATTCCAGGTGCTTATTTACTGTGGTTTTGTTAAATTTCATTAAATTAAATCTTAATTCAACAAATATAATAATCTTACGCATTGGCAATAGACACTTGAGATTTATGAATGATCGATTAAACTATTTTACATGTTACACCTGAGTTTTATATCTGAGTTGCAATGAAATTTGTTTATAAATTTATAAAATGTTTAAAATAATGTTAACGAGCATTTACGTGCGCTAAGTAATGCTAGAAGATTTTATGAATTCGTTGAAATTAATTTTTCATTCGCTAGCGGTAATATGAATTTTAAATAATAGTGGATGTCATCGAGCTTCGAGTTAAACGTTAAACTGAGTTTATACTTCTTTCAGTACATTGATGCGAAACTATTGATTTTAAGAACGTTTTTCACTCTATAATAACTGTCTATAATAAAATATAGCAAGGAATGTTTTTATAATACATTTTACCTTGATTAGAAGCTTATTTAATTGGAATATTTTCTTCTAAATGAAAAATCGATGCACCACGTCTGCCATATAATTGGAGCGATAAAACAACAACGGGAATGAAGTATCAATTATTTATATATCGAAACGGATATGAGTTTATTTTGAATTTTGTTTATGCCTTTTTACACGAATTTGACAAATAAAAAATCCGAGTATTTTAAGAAAGTATCGTTGAGCTCTATTATTTCTCGAAATTCAGCCAAATATGCATTCACATTCACATAAGCGCAAATGTGCACAATATATTAAGCTTTAGTGAGTTGGCACGAAATAGATATTTAAATAATCTTAATTTCAAGAAAGTTTTTGCCACATCAAGGATTTCTATATCTTTCTTTCTAGTTACAATAGTTGTAATATAGTTTTTCATCGCTGCGAATGAGTGTGCGGCTCCTTTTAAATTTGCCACGATGGACAAAATATATAAATTAAGTCTTCTTTAAAGAGAAAAACCTTACTGAACGTACAATTTCTTTTTAATAGCATTTTTCTCGATTTGGAGCATATTTCTCCCTTACGTTAAAATATACAGGTATGGCAATGCTGTAAAAAAATTATATATTCGTTTTAAATATGAATTATTTTATACGATAGGTCATATTAAGATAGAATTGAGGTGGAATAAATTATATTCAAACATGCATTACCATGCACATTATGCAATAATAATTCACCACATTATTTATGTGTATACTTACTTAAACTATAATTATTTATTGGTAAACTTAAGCGTAATAATAATGTAAATGGATATACGTAATAAAGTTAATGCCAAAGTGAGTATGATACTGAATTAATTTATTGTAGTACCCTAATAATTCATAAAAAATAATGACAGTGTCGTTTTACGCAAATCATTATCAATTAGATATAATTAGACTATAGGTACGGCACAATAGAAAATGTACATGAAAAAATTAAACCAGTTTGATTAAAAATTAAGCGGTTTTCCTCGGTCTTGTACACTTTTGATGTTGCTGAGACGCTACAGTTTATCAAAGGTATTCGCGCACATCTTTGTATGACAAAATAAAAAAAATAAATAAAAAACAAAGAAAACTAATTTTCATAAGTTTCCTCGACATGATTCGAATGCATATATGCACAAGTCGTGCGATTTATAATCAAGTTCTTTTATTTGATATACATTACTCATGCATATCCGTCTGTGTTGTTGTAGAAAAAAGAAAAAAAAAGAAGAAAAAAAGCGAAGATTTTAAAAACAAAGATAAAAATAAAAGTAAACGTAGCATGCAAAATATGTATACAGATCGACGCCTTTTACAATGTATTTACAAAAGGAACGGGGATTCTCGATTAGCTGTTTTTTTTTTTTTTTTTTTTTTTTTTTTTTTTTTTTTTTTTTTTTTTTTTTTTTTTTTTTTTTTAATATTTTTTTTTTTTTTTTTTTTTTTTTTTTTTTTTTTAACAAGGCGGCACACGTTACTTATTCGTTTTCGAACTTTTCCAATGAAAATTCGTAAAATTTTACAGCGAAAGAAACTTTGTCATTTACAATATCATTTGAGTGTAGTATTTTACTTCCGAAGAGTATCTTCCTAGAGTGTATAACTTTAAAGTGAATATTGTGCTTACTGAATTATTTATATACATAATTAATGGCTTTGAAAACTATATACTTAACAATTTATAAGTTATAATTTATATAATTATCAAGCGAATGATTATTTCTGAAGAAAGGGGGTAGTCTCGCAATTATTTATACGTTAAATAAAACGTGCAAGTTTTCATTCTCAAGTTTGCGTAAATTAGTTTAACAATTTGCCGCCAACCTATAGGTATTTAAAGTCTATAGTGGGAACTTGAAATTTATCTCTGTCAATGGGCATACATTTTCTAATAATGTCTTCTCACTAAAAACCATTATATGAAACAAACTTTTTTTGAGTTTTAGTCAAATGGACATTCCAACTATTTTTCTCACACTTAATTAATGAAATTACTTTGCATTATAAATGAGCTATTCAGTTGAAAGTCGATTCTATTGTTAAGCGTGTCAAATTATGGTTTTTCATTATGTTGCATAATTGCAAGTGTCTCCTGGGATTTCATTGCAATGCTAAATCCATTGGCATACTCGTCACTCAACTAGCTTTATCTCGGCTTGAAGTTTCATTTGCATTTTGTAAGTGAAAAATTCATCGTATAAATTAAAATTAATCTTCAAGGCTAAGGTTTCAATTATTGCTTTAATAACAATGTCTATTATTGAATAATATTTTATTAAGAAACATAGAAAGTTGTATGATTAGCTATAATATATAAACATTTATTAACTACAGAGATCAGAAAGTCTTAAATTTGTCTAGCCATTACAAATAAAAATAAAAATGATTCTTACGTGATTTTCTTTCGAGCATAACAATACTTCTTAGTACTTTACAATCTACGATTGTAATTAAAAATAAATCCAATCCTATATTAATAGTTACAGACAATTATACGTAAAATATATAAAAAATTTTATACAATTATACACGATTGTATACGTGATACACGAGTTTACCTGAGTTCGCAATCTACTTTTTTTACAAAACTGAACTATTGCGGCCATCACTTAGTAGACGAAATTTTTCAAATTATACAATATTCACTTCGATACTTATAAACTCTACAAAAGTCAACAGTATGCTACGCTCTTTACAGCATATAATCACAAGCTTAAATAATAAGTGAGCTACGACGCATTCGAATGCCACCAAGTTAAGGGCACACTGTATGTTCGATTTAAAATGCAATTTCATCTCCTTGCGCAATTGACGAAAACAAAAAGAAAAGAAAAGAAAAAAAAAAAAAAACAATTGCATTCTTTCTCGTTTTTTGCTAGATAAGACGGGAAACGTTTCTTCATCTACTTTCTTTATTTTTTAGCGTTTCATATTGTCATAGACGATGATTATCCGATTAGGAACGCAAAACAAATTGGAATGGCCAGTGTAGTGTAGTGCATACTATATTAAGATATTTGCTAATTAGAAGAATGTAAATTGAATATGCATTATTAGCAGATAAAAGTGAAGTAGTTGCAATGTAGGACTTTACTAGAGTAGCTAAAGAAGATATAGCGAGTGGTGCTCATGACTTTTGTATGGTGAATCACTGAACTTGTTCATTCAAAATTATTAGTAACGCCACATCCCGTTGGCGCATTTTTCTTCCAAATAGAATCCAAACTCTGCCCGAATACGCGATATCTCTCTTTTATAAACTGATTACCGAAAGGATAATCTTTAGTATATCTATTAAGCATTTAATTCTGTATCACTACAACTCTTACCTTAAGCTTTGAACCGAGGGTATTAAGGATCATGAAGCATTAGTACGAGGGCAATGTCTTCTGTCTACTTTTAATGCATCGTACATAACAGCGAATTAACTTCATGAGCGATTAAATAAAAGGCGTTTGCGATCTGAGCCTCGGAGAAACGGAAAATAATCTTCCGGGCTCTAACATTTGAACGCGGTACAACTGTCCTAGAAAATAAAGTTTTGACAGATTTTATATCGATTATATGTTCTCGACTCGGGAGTTATTGCCAGTTATTATGTACAAATTGCTAATTCATCTCGATACAAAAGATTTTCCAAGAATTACAATTTGGCAATTATATAATAGAAGCCAATTAATGTATATGAATTTTGATAAAAACTGCTTGATAATACGACAATAAGAATAATAATGGATTAGTGGGATTTCAAGGTCGGTAATGGTAAGAAGGTGGCACGTTGCTTGCAAATACCGAGTCAGGGGCTAATAGTATCGATAGATTTAGTAAAATCAGCAATGAAAATGAATTGATTACTAAATGTCCGAAGAAACACTTAACGTGGCTCAGAGATTATTAATTACAAATTAAGAGAACCTTCGCGGTTCACTAGCCAAGAGCCATCTTGCTTAATCTTCCTTTTTACTCTCATTCAGTGTTATAATAATTTTCTAACATTTCGTTTTGTTGATGCTGTTTTATTGACTGAGAAAGTAATCTCATACATCGCAACTATTCTGCTTTTCGTCCGCAGACTCTCTATATTCGACTTACTCTCTCTCTCTTGATTACGAAATCCCATTGTTAAGACTTATTACGCATTCCTAACGGCTTATCGTGGCCATTGACAATATTTTTCGAGTTTATATTTAATACATCCTAAAACAATGTCCAACAGAGTAGTCACCAACATTCTTCGATACGCACTTTTTCTTTTACTTTAATCGAGGCCTCTATTCGATGCGCACTTTACATCTATTTGTAATTTAATTATAATTTTTCTTCGCTAAGATTTTATGACAATGTTTTTTGTTTTTCATTTTCTTCGATCAGTTTGCAAAACCACTCGAGGGCTTTCACAATTGTAATATTATAATGCGAAGGACAAATAATATTAAATATATATATATATATATATATATATACGTTTGTATGCATGCGCATATGTACACATTCACATACGTGTATAATCCTTCGCGAAATTTACTGTCTTGCGAGAGCTCAGCGTTTTTTCTTTGAAAACCTACTCGAGGTTTATTTTTAATTTATTTATATATATATATATATAGCTGTGGTATAATTATGCCTAGCGTATATTACATTGCTTTAAATTTTTATTCTATACTGTATTTATATGTATATACGTATGTATATAAATTACACACACGCGCGCGCGCACATATATATACATACATACATACACACTCATATATGTATACATATCTATATATATACATGCAGTTCCACCTGTATACATACAAGTATGCACGTAGTTTTTTTCTTTTTTTTTCTTTTTACAAATTGTTTAATAATTGTTATACTCAACTGCTATAATGTGCACGAGTGCGAGAAAAATGTAAAATTACTTGCTCTCTATATTTTTCTTGTGATATTTCAATACTAATTCAATATATGGTTTGTAATACCTAAGAAAATGTAAAAATACAATACAATAAGTAAAACAATTACTCCACATGTTTAAAAGAACAAGGTATTATAACAATACTATTGTTATCGATTATATAAAGTACATTGATAGTTTACCATTAGGTCAACCGAAGGTTATTTCCTTTTTACTGCATATTTAAAAAATATGTATTTTAATGATTAAAATGCAAGTGCAATCCCTTATTATCCGCCTGGGTATTACAGAAAAAGATATTGTTTATGTGAATATTGGTATTATTTTTATATACTTTGTCGTATAATATTTAGAATACTTTTAGTGTTTTGAAACTACAAACTCTGCTCGAATCAAATAATAGAGAAGAAGTGAGTATTCATTTGGATTATAAATATAATTTTAATACTCAATTTGCTGAAAATGTATTTATTTTGAATTAAGTGGATGCCGGAGAACATCTATTTTTATCACGTGAGAACAGTTTCACGTTAAAAATGTATTTTTAAGTTACTTGTAAAAAAAATTAAAACCTTTCTTCGACATTTGTATTCTATGCGGTGGTTTTTTTTTTTTTTTTTTTCATTTATTTATTGTTTTTCTTAATGCAATTAAAGGTATTAAAAAAAAATTCAATATTTCGATAAATTAAAATTATATGATGTATATTGATATAAAATATGAGTAAAAGTTTGAGAAATTGAATATATATTAAAATATTTGTAAAATTTTAGCAAAATGAAGAATTAAATGATTAAAAATTAAATTTGATTCTAATGTAAAAAAAGATTAATTAAACTTTTATATTTCATAATTGCAACATTAGATTCTTAGATATTTCTTGGATTTTTATTGACGATCGATTAAAAAATATCCAACTGATTTGAAGTGATAACGAACGTAGTGGTAGTAAAAAGTATTTCACACACATAAAATTGATTTATGTATTATGTGAAATATGTGTATTGTGAAGGTTTTATTCTTAGAAAATCCTTCTTCATAAATATCACACGGTAAGTATTAATAATCTTGTATAAATTATTTAAATACTCTTATGAAATAGCATTTATCAATAATTTTGCATATATGAAATATTAAATCATTGAAAGTAAAAGCAATTTGAGAAATGCATAGAAGAGAAAGTAGAAATAAGCATGGGTGTGGGATAAAATGAAAATTTTGTTGAAGAAAAGTCGGTTATTGATTGGTTATTGCCAATTGCTCGATGGGACCGGCAAAAATTACAAGTGTTAGAAGGTTTCATAATTGTCGTGTATTAACATTTTAATCGATGATTACTCCGGTGATCCAATCATTTTATCAATAACAAGTACTTTGGGAAGATAAATTTTTGTTTCTGCTACATATGAAATCTATAAACAGTCGATCAACTTTTAATTTAAATCTTATTGCACAAAAATTACACACTTTTCTTGTCATAAAAATTATAAATTATACTTTCGTGTTTCTTTTTTTTAGTTTTTACCTTTGCCTCTCAATAACAATAGTAATATTTAAAAGCAGAAATACTATATATTTCATATGAATAGTACAAGTAATTTTTAAGATTGATTTTTTCTGTAACAATCTGATCACATTCTATTAGTAAACGAATAAAATTGATTTTTTTTTTTTTTTAATGCAATTCAAGTACAATAGAATTAGCATTAAAAAATATTTTCAAAGAAATTAAACATTGAAATTGACAACACTTGGAAGGATGAAAGAAACTATGTCAAATTATCCGAGACGCTGCTGTCAACTTTTCTTCTACAATTGCATTAAAATTGTAGATAATTATACCATTTTTTTACATTTACATATAATAATAAAATCATCTTTCCTAAATGCAAATTATTTATACACTCTTCTATGACTTAAACATTTTTCTAAATGATAATAAGCATAGTTATAAAAAAAGTCATTGCGAATGTCGTAATAAAGTGATTAGAATTTAGAATTTAAAATCAACGAATTTATATTCTAATGAAAATGTGTGTATAACAAATCCAAGTTGATCGTC
The DNA here is from genome assembly GCA_030522565.1 of Ceratosolen corneri. Lineage (NCBI taxonomy): Eukaryota > Metazoa > Arthropoda > Insecta > Hymenoptera > Agaonidae > Ceratosolen > Ceratosolen corneri. The sequence goes on from JAPYYT010000978.1 coordinate 39,397, forward strand.
TTTAAGATTTCAAATTAGCTTCCCAACTTCTTCAATGTTTTATGCAATTAATTATTTTTAAATACAAAGCATAAGAGAGTTGCATAATAATGGGCACACAAATTTGACTCTTCAGACAAGAAAGGAAAATATTTGTGGTTTATAACATGTCAATGTAGTCTTGTTTTTAACGCGCATTATCTCGTTTCATTCTCACTCTCTCTCTCTCTCCCCCCGCCCCGCCCCACCCCCCCTCGTTTCTTTTTCTGTCTCTCCACCTATCACGGATGCATAATTGATTATCGATTCAATTATTTGAAATTATCAAGAGATAGTATTAACAAAAGTTGCTGATATTATAGATTCGAGCAATTATTACAATTTATTTGACGCGCATAGAGGCGAATGAACGTCAAACATTTTTTTTTTTTTATCAATTAACATCTATATTATTCTTTGAGACTAGCTAAAAGTCAAGTAAAACTTTTGTCGATTATTGCCAAATAAAGTGCAAACAAAGCTTTGGATAAAAAAATATCTCTTTACGTATAAAAATTTAATTATAATTTTATATTTACAAATCGTCTATTTTCTAGAACCTAATCTATAAAGTCGTTTAATAAATCGTTAAAAAGGGTTTTTAATAAGTAAATCAAGTTTGTGTGATTAAAACCGAGACACGAAAGTCAATACAACAAAAAATCCCGTCCAATAAAGTTTTCTCGTCTGAGCAATACACAATAGCGAGGCCAAGAATTAGAAATTAGTTTATTCTACAAAATGAAAGCGGCATCTTTTGCATTTTTTTTTATAATAACTGATTTCTATAAATATATATATATATATACATATACATATACATATATATATATATATATATACACGCACACTCAATATTAAAAAATTTCACTTATGAAAATTTCACAAGGACAAAAAAAGATACAAAAGATGGGACTTTCAAAATATCTTGTAATAATTATTCTTGACTTTAACTAAGTGTAATCATATCAGTACATCAAAAATGAACAATAATAAACAAATTATTTTAAATCCATTTTTGTTAAAGATAAGGTCGATAGATTTAATAATAATAATAATAAGTAAAAAAAGAAAAAAAAAAGAGAATATTGTTTGAATTTCAAAATTAAACAATATTATTTTACAAATTTTAATATTTTATATTTCTTAGGTCGCTGTACAATGATATTAACAATATTTAATCGAAGGGAACCGAAAATCTTTCTATTTCCTTGTAAACACAAAATGATATGAAATCTACCTGAATTTCATACTATTAGTCTTACTTATTTTGTACATAAAACAGCAATTATCAGCTCCCTTTTATTTATGTAGTCTGATATGCCTTAATAATTTATATATTTATCTGTGAAATTAAGCATAAATAACTTACACAGCATTGAATATACACTCGAATTATTTTCAAATAATGACCGACTAATAATATAATAATATAATATTCGATCATTTCTTTATGTTTACAAGGTCAATTCATTCTTCAAATCGAACGAATATGCTTATGTTCAGTGTCTAAAGTTTTAATTTTTAAAAATATTCAGATAGCAAGAAGAAAGCGCACAAGAGTTTACAGTTGTTCTCGAAAAGCATACAGCGTGCATAGGGATAAAACATAATTTCGTACGAGTCTTGAGGAATTGTATTCGCTTCTGCCTTCCAGCGGCAAATTAGACGAAGTGGTAGTCGCGTGGAATTATTCACGATGAAGTTCCAGTGCGCGATACAGAGAAAACAAACGATAGAGACAGATAGACAGGGATTGAGTGAGTGAGTGTGTGAGAGAGAGAGAGAGAGAGAGAATGATAAAAGTAGATAGAGAGAGAGAGAGAGAATAAAATGGGACCATCCAGCGACTCTCATCCTAACAGAAAATGGCTCTAAAGTAATCATTGAGCAGTTCCCGCTGCTCGTCCTCATCGCTCTCCCCAAGGTCTTCGTTACGTCCCCGCTATCGGAGCGTCCCCGGGCGTTAGGAGTGCGGGAGATCGATGGTGTGCGTCTCGTTACCGAAGATGAGCCTCAGTCTCTTCATGGAGGTTGGCGGGGGTAAGGGCGGATCGTGTATAAGCTCTCGGCGCTTGTGCCGCCTCTCGCGATCGCGAGTCTTATGCTTTTTGCGGGGTCTCGCACTCTCCGCTTCCTCTTCGTCAACGCCTTCGACGCGCAGCACCTCGTATTCCGGCACGTCGTTACCGCAGTCCTCGCTCAGATTTGTTCCTGATTCTATTACATCGTCTAGGATGGGCGAACGTTTCATACGGAGGGTGAGCTTGAGTCTGCCGCCACTTTGGCGCTCGGGCGTCACTGGATAGGTGCGACACTCCGACGGCTCAGATGGGAATTGCTGCCGTTGCGGAAGTGGTTGCTCCCAAGGGTGTATTATACTAGGAATCGATTGCGGTTGTGATTGTGATTGTCGATGTGACGGCGGCGGCGGTGGTGGTGGTAGTAGTGGTGGTGGTGGTAGTGATGGTGGTGGTGATGGTGATGGTGATGATGGTGATGGTGATGATGCTGGCGGTGGTGATGGTGACGGTGATGATGGTAACGGTGATGATGGTGGCGGTGGTGATGGTGACGGTGACGGTGACGGTGACGGTGATGGTGATGGTGATGATGGTGGTGGTGATGCTGGTGGTGACGATGGTGGTGAGGATGGTAGTGGTGGAGACGGTAATAATGATGGTGGTGGTGATTGTGGTGGTGGAGGCGGTAATAGTGGTGGTGGTGAAGGCGGTAATGGTGGTGGTGATGATGATGGTGGAGGTAATGGTGGCGGTAGTATTAGTAGTGTTTGTTGTTGTTCGACGAAAGTGCCAGTGTTTGTGCTTATGCTGGTGCTTGTGTTGGTGCTAATACTACTGCTGCTGCTGCTGCTGCTGCTGCTGGTGTTGCTGAAAAGTTAAAAATGAAATCTAAGTATGATTGAAATTATAGATACTGTTTCAATGGAAACTTTCATGTTAGATTTACTACTTAATTCAATATGTAATAAATAAGAGAAAACATGAAACAAAATAATATACCAATTTTATCTCCATTACTTTCTATTATGAATGTTTGTTCTTAAAGTAATAAAATCCAAGTTACAAATTTCACAATTGACTTTGATAGTAATTTAAGCTTTTCTTTAATAATTTGAATTAATATCTTTAGCTTTGTTAAATTATAGCGTAAAAAATATGTTCGGGTATAACCAATGATTAACTTAAAATGTGATTAAATATTTGCTATAAAATTAAATTTTATATTGCGAATACAATTGTTTTCTTCAATTTTTAATTATTAATCTTGATATTAGTTTGTAAATTATTTATTGATAGTAAAATTAACATTTCTTGATTGTCATTACATTTGCTTTAGTGTTCAGTTCAGTCAGTAAGTATAGATTGATAAAATTAAAAACATTAAAGACTATCGAGCTTTTATTTAAAGTGAAATAATGGGGTATTTTATACATTCGATTAGTAATTAAAATATGTTTAATTAACTCTGCAGAATATAGTTTCCTTTTATTAAAAATAATATCGGTATTTAGAACATATTTTTATATTTTTAATATAAAAATTTAATCAAGTTCTTTAAGCAATTAATGATATAAAAAAATCCAAAGGAAATGGAATAAATTAAATTTAATTTATTACAATTATATCAATGATTTTCATTACTTGTTCGTGAGAAAATACTGGCAATATATATGCATCTTGATTCATAGAAGACAAACTGTATTTTAATTATTATGAAATTTAGATAATATAGATCGCAGTATAAGCATAACAGTTTATTACAAGATTTACTTTTATATATTTTACAATTTTTTATTAAATTACAACTTTTACTAAACAAATGGTGCGTGTAATTTATCTTTTAAAAATAATTACTAAGACTCAATTTTTCTCTTTTAATAATAACACTTATACTTACTCATGTTTTCCTTCACTGCTAACCAAGTTTTCTCTCGATTGCCTATCTTTAATATTGATGAAGGTATCATGATTGTTGTTACATCCGCGCCAAGGATCCAAGGGTATTATTAAAGCTGGTGGATTTTCTTGCACTTCATTATACTTATCTCTTAAATGTGGAACACGATTTGGCAAACTAATATCTTCGAGATTACTCTCTTTTTCACTAAACTCATAAATGTCCCCTTGAATACCCGAATCATCATCGGCTGCTCCAATAGGCACAGCTGATTGTTGAGGATCCTTTTTCTGACTTCTTGTCAATCTGACACTACACTTATCCAATAAACTTCGGCCATTCTTCATCTTTTTAATTTTTGTTTTTGATGACCGTTTGGCTTGTTTCCTATGATTCTTGCGAGAATGTAACAATACTTCATCACATCTCTTCAGCGTTAAAGTTCGCGTGTCCTCCGACTTCTGAGTCACAAAATCACTCAAATATTCTTTATTTTGTACCACACTATCACTCGATTCGCTCACACTTTTTACAGTCTCTTCTTTAATTAATCTACTATGTTTGCTGTTGAAGAATAAATTATTATCCTGATTATTTATTATTTTTGCACAATCCTTAATGTCACTGGGATATCTTGACTTGCAGCTACTGTTAAATGAATCTACTTTGTGGAATTTAGAGGTATTTGAAGGTTCTATCGAGGTTATCTGAGATTGTCTGTAGTTTATGCTTACATTAGACTCTAGGATTTCTCCAGCAGAACCTTCTATGGAGTTAAGCTTATCAAAATCCTTAGTTTCATGAAAAGGCGAGTTTCGTGGAGCTTTACCATGAATAGGAGATTTTCTACAATTTACATCATACGACACATTATCACTGAACTTATGATACGCTTTCTTATCAGTTGTGAACAAGCGATCATAAACTTTGACTGAACTTTCACTTTTGTTTGAATTTATGTTTTTCACTTGATTTTCACTATCCAATTTACCTATATCTACACCACTAATTGAACACTGATAACCTTTAAAACCATTTTTTAAGCACTGATTTGAATTTGTTTTGTCCGATATATGAATATCTGACATATTATGAAATTTAGAATGAGAAACAAGATTAGAGTTATTTGGACTAAAGGAATTTGTACTGTGCTCTTTTCCATACATATGAAATGAACGATCATTTTCTATAGATTCATCTTGCAATTTTGAATTGAATTTCTCATTTGACATATTCTCTGATAATCTTGATAAACACTCCTCCTCTCTTTGCTTCTCATGACAATTTTCTGATGTTGTTGAGCGAAGATCCCGAATATGACAATTATTTACAGCATCATTTCTGGACGTTTCCTGATTATGTTTGTGTAAATTTGAAAAAACACAATTTTCATCCGCTTCTCCTCTGTCAGAATCTTCTTTTCTATGACGAACATGAAGCGAACCAAGATGCAAGCCATTATTGCTTTCAGTTCCTTTAATTCTTTTTGCTTCTGCTCTCTTTTGAAGCCTTAAAAATTATAATTTGAGAGTTAAAATTTTTGTTACTTTATTAAATATTTACATCTTAAATATTATATCTGTCTTTATGCTTGAAAAAAAAAAACTTGCTTATATCAAATTATTTTCTATATATTTAATATTCTAGTTACAAGTTTATATATATATATATATATATATATATACACACGCAAAATATATGTGCATGCATGCACATACACATATATATTTACATATATATATATATATATATATTGCTAAAACAAAAACTAACTATTAAATTATTAAAGTAATAGCAAATTTCATTTACCTGGAAGCCCTTAAACGTTGGCAACCTTTCAAGTTGCTTCGATTATTGTTAATATTATTATTATTATTATTATTATTATTATTATTATTATTATTATTATTACTTTCAGTCTTGTTTGCTTGATTTTTATTTCTGAGTGTTCTTGTGGCTGAACCTGGCGTATGTAGAGAATTCTGAGACGCATTCTCTTCATTATTTAATAACACTGGTTGCTGAGCAATGTCAGAAAATCGACAACCCTGAGCAATCAAAAGCTCGGCATCATATTTTGTAAGGCCTTTTCGCCTCAACTCCTTCATACTGAGTGACTGAGGAGCAACTGCAACATTACTAATTTCTCCATTTCTTTCCATGAGAGTACTTTCTTGATGTTTATTTGCACCCAATGGCTGCTGTCTGTGTTTTGTACGGTTTATGCGATTGTCCGTTTCTCTCAAACGATAACCTACAAAAAAAGGCAATTATATTTGTGAACTTTATTCACACACTCGCGCACATCTATTTTTGTACTATCGACCTGATTTCTGTTATTTACTGTATGGGCATTTATTGATATTTATTTAATTATTAATCGACAATTGTAAAAGTAAATAAATTTAATCTAAATATCGTATCACTCATATATTTTAGAAGATTAAAGTAGCTTAAATAATTAAACAACTATTGGCAGAAATAATGTTTATTAAATTTTTTAATTACCATTGCTGATTTTCAAACCTGATTCTAATTCTTCCCCAGGTTTTTGATTAGCAAATGCTCCAGTACCACGTCTTTCACAAGTTTCACACTCACAATAACAATTTCCATCTCCAAAAAAATCTTCACCATAAAAGCAAGTTATTTCTTCTCCTGCTTCAATATCACGTAAAACCTTAACACAGGCAGTGTCACGTCCAGTTGCAACAAACTAAATGTAATTTACGAATTGTTTTTAATATTTTCATTAAACTCTACAACGCACAAATTAAAATGGAAAAGTAGTAACCTTGCAGTTTGCTCTACAATCGTGATTAATATAAGCTGCTGGTCCTAACCAGAGTTGAGCACAATTTTTCCTACAACTGAACATTACTGAAAAATCATTTTTTCCAGGATGTAAGAGGGCAGCTTCCTCCTGTAATAATTTATAAATTATCATATAGACAATTCATTGTTTGAAATCTTTGATTCATTACTACGGTGAGAAAAAAAAACGCACTTTATCACTTAATTCAGCTATGCAACCTACAAGGCAAGAAATTTTATCATTTTTTAACCATTTTCTTGTCGCGCATATCTTTGCTCCCTTTTGACCTTCCAGTGAGTACCTATAACAAGCTTTAATAACAAAACCTGAATCTTTATCGAATACCCTTAAATATCGATAAATCTGAAAGAGCAAAATGAATTTATTAATAATTATTTATAAAAATAATAAGAAATCGAATTTATGCTCTTGTATTTACATGTTTTTCTAAGTTGATCTGTTGCTGTTTCGACTTGGTATGTGGTAAACGTGCTCCCCAATCGCCGCTTATCAACTTCTTATAGGCTTTTTCATAATTTTGTGTTTGAATGAATTCATTTATAACTTTCTTAAGTTCATCTTTATTAGCTTTTAATGGCCTGTATCTACAAGTAATAAATAAAAAAATTATCCATAAAGGTTATGTGCAATATTTATGCCTCCAAATCTAGGATTATTAGCATACGATAAATATTTTTTAATTTCTTTAAAAACTGCACCTAATGTTCATTTTATGCGTTGTAAACCCCAAGTGGGTGTCAAGCACGAGAGAAGTTGCCAAGTCGTCGTTATCACACAGCTCTTTAGGTGTCATGCCACCCGCCGCTGTTACGTTGGGCTGCATCCTGGAACTGACGGAGCCGCCCAACCTTCTCTCCTGCTTCCGTCCTCCCGAACCCTGGGCAGATAGGCAGTCGACCACCATTCTGCGATCTATGCCCTTACTGTAAATGAGAAAAATATTAGCATCTTGAAATATGAATTTGGATAAATTTGAGCGAAACACACTGAAGTAAAAGAAAAAAACAATTCTGAAATGGATATAAGATAAGAAACTAATATCAATGTCATTCAAAAGTAGTAGTAAATTTAATTATTCCTAGTTTGTCGACACCTTTCTCGTATATCGACATAAAACTAACGAATTTGATTGAAAGCTCAAATTAAAGTTTAAATCGCCATGATACGTCACCATACAATTACATATTCAATTGCAATTGTTTCAATAAATATACGGATCACTAACAAAATAGAATTGATAAATCATCAATCCAAATAGCTTCATTGTACTTAACTGTACGTTCACGCATTCTCATCCCTAAAACTACACAAATGCACAGCATAGCCCTAGCAATACAGATTGCCTATACCTGGCAGCTCCATTATCAAATAACTTTAATTCTAATGAAAAAAAAAACTCATTTAACTAGGCTCAGTCTAACAGTAAAGGTCTAATAATATGCAAGCAAAAATCTAACATGAGCATTGAACGAAGAAAAAAAAAAATAACACCAGCATGTTTACCATTAACGAAATTCGATTAACTGTCAAAGCACAAGCCACCCATGTTGGCTGCACGCGAGTAACTATTAAAAATATAAAAATACGAACACTCGTCCCAGGGTCAAGTTCTTCGAGACGATTAGACGAGCAATGCAGACCAGCTTGTCGTAACGAGCCAGCACGAGTGACAGAGAAAGAGAAGGAACGAAAGAATGATATGTCTTGTGTACGGGCACGACAGCCAAAGCCACCCTTCGACGTTTCGAAACGATAAACCATTCGACGATTGTTACTCGAGCACTGTTTCGCAAATAGTTCGATAAATTAGAATCGTATGATATGCAGCGCTTTTGCAGCTATGTACAAATCAAAGCACAGAACGAAGAAAGAGCGAGCGAGCGAGTGAGTTAGCTGAAGAGTGGGAGAGGGACGGCGGGGGGAGAACGAAGAGAGAGAGAGAGGGGGGGTTAGGAGGGGTGAGGAGGGGAGCGAGTACGAGAGAGAGAGAGAGAGAGAGAGAGAGTGCGCGAGAAGCAAGCGCTCTCTCGCAGAAATGGCCGAAGAGAAGCGTCTTCTCCTCACCGGTTCTTCTTGCAACCTAGACGAGAGGTCTCGTCCTTCCTCCTCCTCGCAGGCTCGCGCCCCTCGCCCACGGCTTCCTAGTCGAGGGCTATCCACGACGCGACAGGCTCGCATAAAAGAGACGCTACGACGGCGACGACACCACGAGCACAGCCGCGACGACGACGCGATCTATCATGGCAGATCGAGCGTAAAACCCAGGAGGGCAGGGAGGGGGCTGAGGGCCCTCCCCGATACATTCACGCCGTCTTTCAGCTGGAGGTGTCCGCTTTACCTACGCTCCCGTACGTTTCGCGTAGGAAAAGCCTTCTGCTGCCCGACTTGCTTCTTTTGGCCATTTGTCGTCATTTTAACATTACATCTGCCACTCGTCTTTCCGCCCCCCTTCCCCCCACCCTACCACCCGCCCGCCCGTCACCGCCTCCTCCCGACATCCTCCCTACCTTGTTCTCTTGCACTGACTTTGCCTGCACGCTCATTTATTTGACAATACATGTCCCTCTATCCTCATTGTTTCGTTCCTTCGACTCTTTTCATACTTGCGCTCGTGTGCATTTCGGAAGGCAATCGACCAGCCAATCTTCGCAATAAAATGGTGAGGCCAGTCACGACGAGCGCGAGCATTTATTATAAGCGAGAGGTATTTTAACAATTAATGTGGAGCCACAATCGTAACAGTGCCATTGGCGACTACGGCCAAAGAATCGGACGAGGAAGATATCATGCTCGTAAAATGTATTATTTTGTCCCCCATTGCTAATGCGAGTAATGAGCCACAAAAATTTTCCAAGTACTTTTCTAACCTTGTAATAATACATCGAGAGTAAGGAACCCGACGCGAAATCACACGAGCAATGAAAAAGAACAAACGAATTATCGAACAGAAGTCGAGAATACAGATATATTATAAGGAAGAAACTTGTAAAATGCGTAATCTTACGATACAAATCCAGATAGTCAGTTAAAGGCACAGAGAGTGTGTGTGAGAGAGACAGACGGAGTGAAGTAGGGAGGGGTATAACGAAAGAAAGAGAGAGAGTGAGCGAGCGAGCGAGAGAGAGATAGAGAGAGAGAGCGAGCGAGAGAGAGACAATTTAAGAATAATGCATGGCACATACTTTCCTAAGCAATAAGCGAAAATGAGCGAGCGAGTAAAGTATATATTAAATGTACGTATTATGAATGTTTAAATAACAATAATATATGCAATAACCAACATCCACGAACCTAGTAAATAACGCAATTAGGTTGGAGCGAGAAAACGAAGAATGATGGAACCAAAGAAGAAAACGAAAAAATACATAATATGCTAACATTTAAGGTGCTCGTGCAATGTAGATAATGCGCATTTTCAAAGTGCTTTGACCACACACACAGCCAACAACAAGCACACCATTAATTTAGTTAAAAAATTTTTAAGGACTGACAATCCGATAAAATAGCCTTAAAAATAACGAAACGAATCCTCTGCCTCCCGACGAGGCGAACAAGCACTGTTGTAGAAGCGCCCTTACTCCTCTTCTCTCTATCCACGTAAACCAAAGAACACCTTAAACGTGCAGTCGACATTGCAAAACATATTTATAATTACAGCAAGCACTTTTCAATATTGTCATTCAAACTTCCACGCTCGAACTTACCATAATTATTCGCACCATGACATTTCTTAACCAATCGGTCTCACCATCTCAACATTATCTCTCCTTATTACTCGTGAGCTTAAAAACCCCTTGTGGAATTCACTTGGCAAATTAATGCAGCAGACCGAAGGCTACGTCTACAACTGCACGGTACTGCACGCGAATTTTGCACTCGCCTTCTGCCTTTACGAGCCCGAGCGCCAAGCACTCGACGCCTCGACAACTCCCAACGCCCAACCCCGACGAGGCGCAGCTAATAAATCGCTTACGAGCGAGCCGCCGCGATCCCCGCCTCCCAGCAACCATCCACTAATTAACCCCGAGCGCCCGACTCGATGACAACCGAGGCAAACTTTACGAGGAACAGCCGCTGCTGCGCCCAACCGCCCAACTTCCTCGCTCGATCCAGACGCACCCTAAGACCATGTGGAGGAGCGCGCACTTGTAGACCTAACTTGATGTGTCTCCGCCGCATTTGCCCCCGTGGGCCGAGCCACCTCCGAGCCACCTCCGAGCCACCACCGGGCCACCACCGAGACGAGGAACGGTAACCCGGCTGCTAAAATTGATCGCGGTGCTCGAGGAGGAAGTAAAGGCGCCCGCTCTCGCGTACTCCCGAGTCGTGTTTACGCGCATGCAACGCACATGATTCGAGTCCAGCACCGCATCGAGCGAGGCAGCAGTGGCGTCGTCGTCGTCAGCCCGCACCTCCGCAAGCATCGATGGACGCCGCTCCTCCCTCCCTTGCCCCACCCGCCGCCACTCCACTCCCCTCTCCTCTCCACCTCCCCGCCCTACCCCACCCCTCCCCACCCTCTACCACCGACTAATTCGAGGC
>JAPYYT010000979.1:0-13275 GCA_030522565.1 Ceratosolen corneri
ATATATATATGAAATATTATTTCAAAATTCGTTACTCTTTGGGGACATCTGGCAATCAGAAATATAAAAGACATTCAAAGCAAAAAAGTAAAGAAACAATATTATTTAGGGATGCTCTTTTTTATATTCGGTTCTCGAACAATACACAATCCAGTATTTAATAAATATTTCTTCATTAATAACAAATATAAAATCAACCTTATTCTTAAATCTGTATCATTATCAAGTTGTTCAGAAAATGTATTTAATCGTTGCATTAATATCAAGATATTTCGCGTTATGAAAAATTGGAAAAATTATTATTTTGAAGAATATTCGAAATCGTACTAAGAAAGACAGGAACTTTGAAGTTTTAAGCTACCCTAATGAAGTATTAAATTATGAAAAACGATAAAAAGGATAAAAGCGCCGTCTATATTAAAGGACTGTAACTTTTTACCATGGGCTCGGAATTTATACAGTAATTATTTTTGTCACTTTCTATAGATATCTTATTATAGTATTCCAATTATTTCATACATATGACTACTTTTTTTTTTAATTAAATTACATTAATTATACTTTTTAAACATTTGTAAGGTAATTTGTAATACAAGCTACGATGCTTGATAAATAAAAGTGACAGAATCTCGAAATACTTTTCAAGTTTTATATACCTTTATGTGCGCTATATTATATAAACAACAATTTTTCAGTACAAGCACTACTCGACTGAAGTTTCGTGTTCTCTGAAATCTAAAAACTTTCTAATTACCTAATTTTAAAGACCAAGCTTAGCAATATATAGTATAATTACTTAACATTACGCATTAACTAATTACACGTGCATACTTAGACTAGACGAGACAGCTGGTTAAGCATTACCTATGGATGAAATATTTATTAGATATTGTTACTAATTCATTTTGTAATACTCATAATCATTGAGTGCTCCGCCATATTTAACGTGCAGACGAAGAACAAATTTTTTAATTTATAAACCAAAAAGTACAAAACACAAGCACGAACGAGTGTTTGAAATTCGGTGTCTGTACCAGTGCTACGACTGCGCGGCCGACAAAAATCGATCTTTTATAGACGCGCAGCGCTCGTCATTCGCATCCATACGTACACAGACTTCGTATCATGACTTTTGACCTGATTTTTGTGCTGTTCCGCGACAACTTCTCCTTTTGTTCTCACTCGTTTCATAGCGGGAGGGAAACACTCGAAAGTGCAAGACGCAGTTTTGGCACGGACGTGGATTGTCACTAGGCGCACGATTAACGCGCTCTCCTGTGCCCCATTTTATTTCAGGACTTGGCGTGACTGAGTAACTGCGCACTTTGTTCGAGAAGCAAGGACGAAGTACACGACAGCCAAGTACGTCGAATTTGGGACAAGTTTTAGAAACGGTCGTGGATATGCCATCAGTGCTGAGCTTTTGTTACCATGGCTTTTTTGTGAATTATTGCTTTTATTTTGCTCGATGTATCTTCTCGTTGATGCTGTACATCAGAGCAAACGTATTAGATATTGGAAATAAGAGAAGTTATAAGGGTCGGATATTTTCCGTTGATTGAATGCCGCTAAAAGATTTTCCGCAGCCACACAAATGGAAACTAATTCAAATTTTGAAACTGGCACTTACTCTTTATCTCACATTGTGATCGACTAAATTTAAATGCATTTTACAGTTTAACTTAGTAATGAATTTTTATTGCTGTATCAAGGGAAATTGGCTTTTTCACTTTTCTAAACGTGGTTTTAGTTGTGCGCCTGGAAAAATACTTCAATTCTGAAAGAAGGTTACGTATTGGGCATCAAAACCACGTAATTTACTTTACATATTTAGTTCAATAGCACACTGAATTATAGAGAATCAAATGCTTGGCCGTTATTTTATATTAATTCATCATTTTACTGATTACTTTGTTACAAACGCACTAATGTTAACTTTTAGCGTCAACATTATCATTGTATTTATATTCAAATTACTTTTAAACGCTATCGGATATAAGATTTAAAGCATTAGGGTACTTTTCTATTTTATTTGGGACAGTTGTATGTAATGAATTGTTATTAGTGTATCTCATTTGTTATATTTAAAATTGGAAACGAGTGATTATTCCGGCGATTTCAACTACGTATTTAAATAATGAAGTTATGCTTGTAACAATTCGCTCCGAATTTTTCAAATAAATTAATGCATTCAGGACATTGTTAAACTATTGGATACAGAAAGTTTCAACATCAACCATTTATATTTAATACATGTCTTTTTAGATACATTATTAATATACTGTCTATAATCGTCGTATTGTGACCATTATAATTTTTATATTATTGAAGGTGTGTTCGAATAATATATTAAAAATATAAAAATTGCTTCAGTTTCTATGTTGATTAAAATTTTGATCAATAATTATTGTATAAATGTGAGGGATGAAGAATTAAATATCTGAAGTAGCTTATTTAAGTAATAAAATTAGAATTCGTTTAAATGTATGGAAACGTAGGAAATAAAAGTATAACGCATACAATTTCCCTTTAAATTGTAAAATGTTACAAATTCGATTAGAATATGTAAAGACAATATTTTATAAAACTGAATCATTATTATAAGCTAATATAACAAAATATATTTAAAATTATAAATAATAGTGCTTTTTATGTTTGTTTTGAAGTATAAGTATATTGAAGCAACTCCTCAATTTATTATTTAAAATTTTTTTATCTTTACTATGGTTATAATAGTTTTCATATAACCGTAAATATAAGTTAATATAATTACTGTCGAGACATGCATATTTAATTTAATTATTATATTTACTTGTTCAAATCAGTTTATTCATAATATATTGCATTTATAATTTGCTTTCAAAATAAATTTAAATATTGATCAATAATTAGTACTTAAGTGATTAACTTTAAATTTAATTAAATATCCACCAATAATGGTATTTATTTTCAAATATTTAATCACTATTTCACACATTATATTATAAGTATAATACTAACGAAAAACGAATTAATGTGTGTGTGTGTGTGTGTGTGCGTGCGTGTGAAATTTTAATAAATATTTTACATAGAGTTTAAATATTTATCTTAAATTAGATTTTCATTAATTAAATATAAATAACAAATGATTTATATTAATTTATAATGTTATATTAGTCATTTGTTATATTAATTATTATTAGAAATAATTGATAATAGTATGTCTTCATAGATTAATGTATTTTTTATGTTGATAATCTAAGTTTTTATAGAATAATTGTAAAAATTATGCTTAATATCAAGCATTTATAAAAAAGTTTTGATTATATATTTATAAGAACGTTTATTGAATATAAACTGAATAATATTGTTTTATGAAATAATTTATCACTTACAAAAAACAGTCATAAATTATCATTTCTTAATAAAACAGAAAGGAACAAGATTTTTTTCGTGATAGATTAGCACACATTTAAATTTAAGTCATCGGATTAATTTCTATATTTTTAAATTAAAATAGTGTTATCACAATAATGCTATTTCCCCAGTTACAGTTCAAAGCTCTTGCTTTGACATTGACCTAATTACGTTTAATATTACTCGGAAACTTTACAATGGTCCTCTAATAAAATAATTTTAAGTATTTTCAATTTGCTATCTTTTTTCAATATATATATTTACCAATACCCAAATTAAATAACAAATATAATTTGAAGCACGATTGAATAAATTACATTTTTATTAGTAATGTGTTAATTATACACAGCCTATGATGTATTTAAGCACATTATAATATATTTTTATGAATAATAAAAATGATACAAACGAGAGCGAAACGTAATTAGTTAATTGGTAGCTTTTTTTTTTTTGTTAATTATCGTTATCTTTCCTTTAATTTTATTTTTTCCTATAGATTTTCATCTATCTTTTTTACATGCACACCCTGTATGTCTCGTTAGCGTCTTTCTCGCTCTTGGGCACTCAATTCGTAACCTTGGAAACCTGTTCCCGTGAAAAATCAATAATTTGCCGGTACGGAAGATCCACCGACACCATGAATCCCACCAGTAATCTTCCCTTGCTCTTCTTAAATATATGCGAACAGATCTATCATTTTAGTTTTAAATGCTCTGTAGATCTTTCAGTATTGTTCTAGTAATGCGACAAATGATATTTTAGTAGCAAAATTAGGCAAATAATATACATATTTGAAGAAGAATTATTTATACGTAAATATAATTGATCTAATCATTGCTTTTACACAAATTATTTTTAAAATAAAAAGAAAATATATTTAAAAGAATTACAAGAAATTGTTTATATACATATTAGAGAATTTAAAAAGAAAAAATTAAGTATTTTAGTTCAATATGTGTGTACTAGAGTATAAATTTCATAAAAGTGTGTAATTAATTATTTATTATGTCTATCAAAAATTTTAATAATGTTTAATGCGTTAAACTTTTTTAATGTAAGAAAATAATTGATTATGTATTTATACACTGCTAATCAAACCAATATCGATACATCAGACATTCATATTTTAATACCATTTATAAATTTCTTTTAGAAAAATATTTGATTTATTATTGGAAAATCATGAAAGAGCACGAAATTTTGTAAATAAAATATGAATCTAGATTCAAAAATATTTAAAGTTTTAATTATTAAATAATTTATTAAAAAATCGTAGCCTTATTTAATTACTTACAGATTTTAATACTTACAGAGTAGCATTGCTTATTTACATTATTTAAATTTATTTATTATTACTATAAAGTTATTATTTCTAATATGTTTAAATATTTTTTCTTATTTACATTCGGTTTATAGAAATTATAATATTTATTAAAAAATTACAATTATTACAATATATGTTTATAACAATACAGCATTAGAAATTATATATCAATTATTGATATATACAACTATTTGAGTAAATATTTTATTTTGAATCACAACTTACTAAACTAATTAATATACATTTTTCTATATATCTATTATTAGAACAAGTTTTTTACATATTTTTTTTATTAATTTTACATATATTTACATTAATCCTTTTATTTAACATATTTTATTTTTACAATTTTACATATTACAATAATCAAATCTATATATGTATTAAATATTTTAAAGATTGAGATTTACGAAAAGGAAACGGTTATAATTCCATATACACGCACATGCGATTAGGCAGGATGCTTTTCTTTGAGGGTTAGTGTGTGTAAGAGTAACGGTACATGCCATATCAAACATTTTCGAG
The DNA here is from genome assembly GCA_030522565.1 of Ceratosolen corneri. NCBI lineage: Eukaryota > Metazoa > Arthropoda > Insecta > Hymenoptera > Agaonidae > Ceratosolen > Ceratosolen corneri. Next base: position 5,246 of record JAPYYT010000979.1, read on the forward strand.
GAAACTGGAAACCCTTCACGTCGATCCGATTACATACGAGCGAATCCTTCAGCACAATCTCCCATGTGCGCATAGCAGACACATGTACACGCGCGCGCAAAATCGCTGAATCCCTGTGTAATTCTGTCCCCTTTCATCCTGCTACATATATGTATTTGATTTTTGTTACTGGCATCGTCCCTTTCACGTTCCGAGTGAAGTACAGCGCCACATCGTCTGTGCAATATTAACCTGCTTCTGAAGAGGATATTTATCCGGTCGTTGTCTCACTCGTCGACGATCGCTGCCCTTTAATATACGATGCCACGTGCGTTTGTTTTGATATCGCGAGGCAGTGTCCCCTATTTCGATGCGCCGCTATTTTGCATTCAGATCTTGGTATGTTAACCGCAATGTTAATAGCGAAGCATTTATGGTGTTGATTAAGCTTTTCTCCGAGTTTATCTAAAGATAATTTCATCATGTATTGCCAATTAAAATTTAAATTTGTTGTTGAATCGTATTCCCTATTGCGACGTCAAATTTAAATTTAAAATAGTGACGGAGATTACTATTGGCTTTATTTTGTTTGAAGCTTGTATAATCTTTAGTTTGCGGAAAGTGTTAGAGCATATAATCCTTTTTCGAAATAGTGTAACTAATTGTTTAGTAATCTATGTTATGCTGTTTTGAGACGTTAACGAAAGATTAAAAATATATAGAATGATTTTTGTTAAAACGAAGATGAAAACAAATTGAGTGCGAATCCAATATTGAGGAATTTATTAGAAAACAAAATATTATTAAATTTCTTAAGATTATAAAATTTGACTCTTTGGCAATGTATAGTATAATATAATCGCTATACATAATATTTATTCATTAATTTAACATTAAATAAAAAGAAAGTTTATGGCGAAAATTTAATCATTAAAAAATATGAATATTAATTGAAAACACATAATAATTTTAGTTTTGAATTAATACACTTGTCTCAATAAAAACTTAAAATTATTTTACGTGCTAAACTTAATCTAATTATCTCTTCAATTAAAATCGAATATTTAGATTTTCTCTCGATATTGCATTTATAATAAATATTTTATAATAAGCGTTACTTGGATATGAAGTAAATAAGGAGTAGCTAACGTTCACTGTATTTGTGTTTTTTTTATTCCTTATCCCTTTATACTTTACAGGTGAAACATAAATTAAGACAGAAAATTAATAATTTTATACATTACAATTATTATTAAATGTTAAATCTTAAATCTTAAAGCATTGATAAATAATTAAGAGTACAACTTTCACCGTATTGCTTCCGTTATGTTTATTAATAAACTAATAGATATATAATAAGTAAGTACTGATTAAGTAGGTATTAGTAATATAGTAATAAGGTATGGTATATAGTAATATTAAGTAGGTAATATCAATTTTAACTGGAGAATAATATTTGATTAAGAATCGTAATTTTACATATTATTTTTAAATTACACATCATTATTCTATATATATATAATTTCAAATTACAACTTATAATTTATATCATCATATCTACAATCAATTTATTTGACAAATTATTTATTTAATCTCAAATAGTTAATTTATATTTTGATTTATTGTATTTTTATTTATTTTAATTAATCATTATTTTACTTAATTTGTGATCAATTCATAAAAATATATATTATTTCTTTCATAGTTCGCAAATTTTTACTGTAAAGCGTTCGTTTTCAATATATTTCAATTTAATAATTATTTTAATTTATTCTAAATTTTTTATATTTTGTAATTTAATAAAAAAAGCAGCATAAAAGTATCATACTATCATGGCTACCATATGTAAAGGATGTATATGGAATTAGATGTTCTCCAGATCTATGTTGTTGATCTCAGTTAATGCAACATTGATTAATACAAAGTTTTTCACACAGTAATTTTCATATTTTAAGTCGATATACGATATAAAGTGTAATAAATAAATATTTTATGTATATATATATATATATATAAACTGAAACCGATTAAATTCAATAATAGTACATCTGCTAATATTGCACTTATTGTAAGAATCGAATATCGTAATAAAAATATTTATATTCTAAATAATTACTTATTGTTGGAAAAATACGCGTCTACCTATCTTCACGCGCACAGCTTTTTGCTGGACAATCTCAGATGTAATGAAATTCCTATTAAAACCATTTATTTATAAAAGATTGGTCCAAATTATATTTGAAGTTGAATGAAGCATATTGTTAAATCTAATTCATCGGTCGATTTATCATAAAGTTATTTTTGTAGTGCGATAAAGTTAATATTTATACGTACACAATAAATATGTGTAAGCAAAATTATTAAATTATTATTTCAATATTTTAAGTTTTTTAATCACTATTTTTTAAACAACTCTTTAAAAAACTGATAGAAGTTAAACTTTTTATTTGACAATTTGGTATATCGTTCAGCTTTATAATATATTTTTTTGAATAATATAAATAATAAATAAATATAAAATGTTTAAACATTTTCTTTATAAATATAAATATTACTTGTAATTTGTAGTAAAATAAATTGTCTATTATCTTAAGATAATATAATAGGTAAATAAACAAAAGTTTCTAACAAAATTGTCAAAATTTAACGCTTATGAGTATAAATTTAATGAATATTAAAAATATATCAATAATATAATCTTATTAAGTCAGTAAAATGTAGGTAATTTTTTCTTACAGTAATATACAAAATTTAATAATAATTAAGTAGCAAATTCTTTATATTAAACAAATTTGCCTTTTAATTCTTATTTTTTAATCTTACACTAACGATAATAGTTCAATAAGTCGAATGTATAAAATGAACATGTTTTCGAATCATTACTTACCAGGTAAATCAAAATGATTTTAAATATTTACATGAAATAGAGAACAAATAATGTCATTGTTTGTAATGACTGAATTTTCTTCAATATATTTAAAACCGCTGAATGCATTTAATCAAAACAATACTGAACATTGCAATAACGTTGATGGAAAATAGAACTCTTTTTGCCGGGAGAATAACTGCGTATCTGGGGGCTTCACATTATCGGCATTCTTCTTCTTTCTAAACTTATTGGTCAACCGCTCAGCATCGATAATTACGAAAACTGCGTGTGCTAGTGTAAATAAATTTATACTTACGTAAAATTACAGATTTTGTGAATTTGTTTGACATGCATTGGACGAGTTAGTTTTACAATTTTTATTATGAAAAATTGTTTTATTGAGAATTATCTCTCCGGCTCTATATTACATATCTGAGAAACGACAGCGTAACTTAGGACTTTGATTTTTTCTTATTCTTACCGTCCCATCAGTGCAAGCATCTCTTATCATTCCTATTAATTAGAATTCTCTTGATTATTATTATTTAATATCGAGTCGAACGTTCATTTTCATGTTTAACTTAGCTCGACTTATAGGGGGGGGAATACTTTTAGATTAGAATCGGGATCGGTTTGCGCGTTGTTTTATTCATTAAAATTATTAATATTCTAAATCCAGAACTCGAAATTCAATCAATTGCGTCTAAGTGTTACTAAGTGTCCAAGTGCAAATAAACACTTTAATCTATTTATGCGTCCACAATTTAAATTCGTCATATTGTTACATATAGTGATATATAGCTTGGATCCCTACTTCTCGTTGTTTTCATACACAAATACTCGCCTCTCTTTTCTTCGACTCTTTCTCTCTTTCATTCTTCCGCCATTATGCTTTTAGTCACTTTTTAAGTCTCGTTGATTTGATATTCGCCGGTTCTCTGAAGATTCTAGCGTAGTAAGATTTTTACTTTTTATGAAGTTCAATGCTAATACACATACGTATGCGTGTTTATACTTTACGGGTTGCTCTTTGCTAAAACGGTGACTGTTAAATTAATTTTTTGTTATTTTATTGAATCATATTGCAGTTCAAGCCTTCTATTTTATTTGTTGCAACTATTTTCTAAAAGCTGGTGGAATAAAAAGTTCTTATCACGTGTTTGCAGTAATCGTGTATGTGAATTTTTATAGAAAAAAATGTCTAAAAAGCAAGCACATCATCAACCTTTTAACATTGATTTGGAATCGGTAAGGGTACATATATATTTTTTTGATTTAGTTATTTTTTCTTGTTCAAATAACTTGGATTCAAAATTCCAAAAAGCACATTGAAATTTGAATTTATACGAGTGACATAACCTTACTTTCTTCTTTTCTTCGATAATTTGCATTTCGCTATTTCATTTGTTGACTATATTTTTTATTTATGCAATTTATTTTTATGTTTATGTATCTTTATAATCTCATTAAATAATATATTTTTCTGTTCTCCAATAATTGTCAATTTTTTATTTTTATCTCATGTTAGGCAAAATTTTAAAACATGAAAACGATCGAAATCTTTTCAACGCTAATGTTTTAAAAATTTTTAAATAAATACTTTAAATGTAATGTTCAGTAAGCTTTTCACGTATTAAATTATGCAAATCATTTCTGAGGCAGAATAAACGGTAAGATATTATTTTGCAACATTTCCTATTTTATTTTATTTTTTTCCTATAATTTATGAGTTAAACAAAGCTTAAAAGCAACGGAAATTTATAGGAATATTTATAAACTTCAATTAATAACAGTGTTATATGGTGTTTTTTGGACTAATTTTCAAAATTAAAATAATGTTAAAAAATAATATTAAATAATTTTAGTAAATGAGTAACGCCCATCAAAAATGTCTATAGATACAATGCATTACAAAAATGTTGCATAGTAGTATACAAAAATCATAAAATATAAATTTAGATTTCATATGTATCAAAATATGTTTAAGTATTAATGCTAAGGTTATGTGGTAAAGAATATTATTCAACATTCGTCATGGTGGCATGTAGTTAATTTGTTTACTTTGGCGAATAGTTTCATTTGCTATAAATTGTTGATTTCCAATGACATTTTATTAAAGTGAATGACAGATAATGATGTCCAATCTTAAGTAAAAAATTCGTAAGCTATAATCTTATCTTACGACGCATTATGTAGGATTTTTGTTATTGAGACTAGTGGTGTTGTACTAAAGAATCTAATCGCCATAAAATATTTTCAAAATAACGAATTACCATAATAATTCAAATAACTTATTGTATACAAATGTTATTTATTAAATAATAACATGAATTAAATACTTCGAAACAAAAATATATTTTAAACAATCCATGAATACTTATTAATTGTTTTATTCGATAAAATGATAGATATTTATACCTATAATATATAATATATACATGTATTATAGACATATAAATTAGTGTATTAGAAATAGATTTTATAAGGAATAACGAACACCCTTTATAAATTAAATTTCATTACGATTATTAACTAAAATGATAAGATATGTATTAAATTGAATATTTGTATAGTAATCTGACGAATAGTTTTAATTTTTTTAGGATAATAAAATTTGTTTATTAATAAACGTTGTTTTTTAAGATTTTATGTATTCTAATATTCCTGTAAAATATGCCGTAAGTGTTGTTAAATTTCAGACTTTTTTGTTATCAAAGAGTAGGTTTTGAAAGTTAAGAATTACATTATCAAACGATGAAACCATAAAACGAGATTAATTATGATTTTAAATAGCAACCTGTAGAACATAAAATATTCTCGTTTACTTAATCTTCTTCAAATCTACCGAACTTTTTCGCATTTATAAGTTCAATATTTTCTAATAAAATCAAGAAAATTATAAATTTCTCCAGTTTATTATTATTTATTATAAATTAATTTGTTTAAAAAGTATTGTTACGAATAATACTAATGAATAAAATTGTATGATTATGCAAATATAATTTGTAAGTTTTATCGCGTTTATACGCTATTGATTAATTTATAAAATCACTCAGTACTGATTTTGACTATGTTTATGCATGTGTAATATAATATCTATTATTTGTACGTGACTTCTCTATTGTACAATATTTACTCATAATCGAGTAAATAATTATTAGATTAAAGAAAACCACGTATAAACAATAATTTTTTCTAAAGTACAGTTTATTCTAGAAATATTTTCAAGATTTTGTTTAATTTTATTATCTGCCTGAAATTAATTTCTATGTTAATAGTGCTAAAATAATTTTATCTGATATCATTGGCATCTTATCATATATGAATTTAGCCAAATTTTAATATTGAGATTGCAGCATAGATTATAAGTTTAAAATTGTATTTTTGGTTCATCTCAATTTTACTGATATATAGCTTATTATTGAAATAAAATTTAAATTATGAATGAACAGATTATTCGATACATTGACGTAGACTTGCAGTTTATGATAATATGTATATTGATTCAAAAGTACAAAACATATTTTACTACTGATTTCAATGTTTTATTGTATTTTAATGCACTTTTAATGCATTCTCATCACATCATGAGTGATATACCGCGCCTCTTTCAAGTTTTTCTTTAAATTTTCTAATAAATATTAAATACAAGGAGATAAATAAAACTTAATTACTTGTTAATTTTTAACATTAAACTTGATAAAATATTTCACGAAACTATTTTGAGAAATGTAGCAAGAGCCTGCTTTATTGTGCATTTTATAAATAAAGTCATTTTTATTTTAAAGAAAGTAAGACATTTGAGAATGTAAATTTACATATTATGTGTTTTAAGAAAAATTGATTTAAATCAGAAAAATCGTTTAAAAAAAAAAATTATTAAGAATGTAATAATTATTTATGTATTAGCAATAGTAGTATCTGCTCGACTGTTTTTTATTAAAAAATAATAGAAAATAATATTTTACTAATTAATTTTATAAATTACTACAAGTTTGTATATATTTCTATTAAAGTCTTTATTTATATTCATAATGTAAATGATAAATATTGTATATTGAAGATTGTATGAAGATATCGAGAAATTAATATAAATGTGAAATATACTAAGGATATGAATTAGCGGTACTTTTATTGTTTACACATTTATATATCTTATAAATATTTTAAAATTGTACCTACCCTTAATATGTACAATTATCTTTGTAAGAATAATATTGAATTTAAATTGGCTACAATACAAGAAGTTGAAAGCTCATAATGAGAAGGGAGAATATTTCATATCCATACGTTGTTTCTTTTTGTTTCTATAATCTTCTTTCTTTTTTAGATTTTTCAAATTTATATTTGGTGACAAGAGCAAATCGTTAAATTTTTTCTTCAATACGTAATCAATTATTTTTCTCAAATTCTTAATTTTGATCTATATTTTTCATTAATATTAAATTATAAATGTCATTTAAATGCAAAAATAATGCCAAATATTATAGTAAGATAATTATTTAATTTACACAAATAAATATATTAAATTGCTTGGAAAAGCAATACTGCATCCTTATTTGTCATCGTTATATGATAACCAAGATTTTGGAAATTTTAATTGCATATATTAATCATTCATTGTCTTTTTAACTATTAAACAAATTAAACAATGAATAATAAATATTATGAATTGAAATTATCATATTTCCATAATGACGTATTTTTTAATATGTAAATATATAGCAATAATTAACAACGATATATAATTTTTGTAAGATAAATATATTATAAACTAAATTTCACTGTTTTAAAATCCAATTTTTAAGCCTTTATTTTTTCTTTTAATAACGATTTATACGAGTAACAATTTATCCTAAAGTTATATTATACAAAGAAATAAATACTAATAGATATTTAAAATACATTTAATGTTCAACGAATTTCATTTTTTAGTAATTATTTATTTTTTATATTTAGTGGTTAAAAGAAAAAGATTATTTCTGTCATAGTTAAAGCTTTGTCTAATCAAAATATGGTTAATTTTTTGACTTGCAAATGAATAGCAATTATGTAACGAATAGTTTGTTTTAATTAGTAAATGATCTTTGTTTATATAAAAATTATATTGTATCGTCAATTGAGATAAATCAATTGAATATAATTCAAAGCTTCGAGTTCGATTATTGCATCACTCTTTAAA
>JAPYYT010000980.1:0-35431 GCA_030522565.1 Ceratosolen corneri
TGTCTTAATCAGTACATACACACACATCAATTTATATATTAAAATTTTCATAATATTATTCATAAATATAAAATAATGCTACTACCAAATTAAAAATTCTAAAAAGTAGCAGGTAAAAAATAATTCCAAAACTTCAAAAAACCATTATAACGGTAATGATAATTTTTTGTTGTTATATTTTCGGCATTTAAAATTTAATTCAAAACAAGTTATATCCAAAAATTTGCGTATTAAAAGATTAAAAAGAGCGTTAAAAACCATCGTGAATGCAGTAACTAGGAGAATAAACGAGACCGAAAGACATATTTGAAAGGAAGAGTGGAACGAGTCAGAGAACGAGCGAGAATTAACTTTTATGAATGAGCGTTTGCGCGCGATTGTAAATACAATAAGCATGAGACGCATTGCAACAGTTTCATTCATCCGAAAGAGAGAGGGAAAGAGGTGGGAAGGTAGATAGAAACGTACGGTACAACTTTTCTCGAGCCTCGCACCCGTTTTCTCATCCCCCTTTTATGAAGTTTTCAGAAAGGGAGTGAGAAGCGGAAAGAGATAGAGCGTGGACCGAGTATAGGTATGAGTTTTATATAGATACGGAAGGGAGAGAAAAAGTGGAATCATAAAAAAGGGAAGTAAACGAGTCGGCTTTTTGCGTACAGCGATTGCAAACCGGTGACCTTTGACCCTTTTTCTAATTATGTGCAAGTGCTTTAAAAGTAAATCAAGGCCAAGTGATGTATTTTCAATGAATGTTTATGGATATTTCCTTTATTAATTTACATGATTTAATCGATTCAATCGATTCTTTTTGTTAATAAATTAAAATTTTATTTTTCATATAGTAGTTAGTTATTGATACAATATAACTTAGTTATTTTCATCAACGAATAGATGGTTTTATGAAACTTTTAACTCTAATTCATTAATATATAATTATCTTTAAAAATAGATTTGTTGACTTCATATGTAATAACTCAAATAAAAATATAATTTTAAAGATATCAAACGTTGATGTAATTTAAAATTTCATTAAAACTACAAAATATTGTAAATTATTTTGTAATCGTTCACGATTTCAGTATAATTAAAAATTTAAAATGGATATCTAATTACGTATAATATGAAAACTGTATTTTGAAAATTATATTTTATCTTATCTTTATAAACTACAATTGATAATCTTTTCAGTTAAAAGTAAAAGATACATATAATACATAATTATCATAATAATATGTATTTTTATACAAGTTTTTAGACTTTACCTTCCAAAAATTATACAAATGCAATTAGAAATAAATTTTTAGTAAATATAAAGAATTGAATCAAATCTTTTTATGTTGCAATGATTTAAAAGTTTGTATGTAGATTTATGGTTTAGCGTAAAATTAAAGCTTTTTTAGCATTATGCTGTTAGACAACTTCATTATTAAATTTTGTATTAAGAATTATTTTTAATTGAAAAATTTTTTAATTTTTACTGAATAGAAAAATTAATTATTCGATTGTTTAAAATTTTTGTCTATAAGCACAATAGACCAAAATGAATTATTGTATTTGTGGTATCTTAAAGAAAAAAGATATCAGATGTATTGAAATTTGTAAATAGTAAAAAACAACTTCTTAAATTTCATCTCATATTATATTCATGTATAATTAAAAGCTGGTTTCTGATATTTTATGTTTAAGTATAATTATATAATATATAATTATATTTAAATTAAATATGTAATTAATTTATATCAAATTTTGGAAATTCGTAAACAATCATTATACATCAATGCCTGTTTTTCTGTAAATTATATAATCATTATAAATAATTTAACAATATCTTTTATTCTTTTATTAAGTTATCCGTTAGTTTTAAATACTATAAAAAGTATATATAAAAATATAAATATGCTTAAATGTAAACACAAAATAAATTTTCGTTAATTGTACGTCAGTGAATATGTAAATAGCTTTCTGATTTGTTGAATAAAAATTATTGAAGTATAAAAAACGTAGGAGTTTGATTTTGTCGCCCTCTATGGTATTCCGTCAGAACTAAATAATTAATATTTCTAACAATAATGGCGTCTTTTATTAATATTTTAAATACAAATCTTACTTATACTATTACTGTTTATTTATTGTTAAAATGTTAATTCGGAGCCATAGAATATTTTATTGTTATGCAACAACTTTAGTTTTATTATGTTTGAACAATTCTTATACATATAGAAAACATCACAAATTAGTTGCTTATTAAAAAAAATTCTATTTATTCTAATTTTATTTTACATATCAGATATGTACATAATTTAAAAATGGCATTATTTGTATTATATTATTCTTTTGTTGTTACTCATATTTGATTTTTTTAATAAAAAATTATTGATGGAAAAGCAACATCAGAGTGTCGATAATGTAGTTTTCTGTATGCTTGCACATTGGTTATCCTACATTATCAAAATTGTATTGATTTTTAGTTTCAACCGCTTTTAAGTAATATTTAATACATTTTATTAAAAAAATTTTCTTATTAAATAAATTTAAAGTTATTAATTAAACAAATGATTTTCGTTAATAATGTTACTTAATTCTTTTTTATGTACTTGTTTTATATTACTTATTGAATATATGTAAAATAAAATGTGTATTAACGAATACGCAGGCTTAAATTTCACTGATTACGAATAATTATTTCAGGTAACATTTACTTCTAATTTATTATTATTATTTTTTAATTTCAATTTCTAATTTTATTCTAGGTTCATAAGAAGATTACTAGTGAAAATTATTGGTCCAGTAATATTTGGATGGAGTTAATAGCTTCAGAGTTATTTAACAATGTTTCAAATTCAAAGGACTATAATGACTGTGGGCACAATAATTCAAATAAAAATATCGACGAGACTGGTGAGAAACAGTGTCTAGAATCAATTCAACATTTAGATGTGAAGAAAGAAATAATTAAAAAAAATACAACAGTCGTGAACTTATTAGAACTTGATGCTGAAAATTGTATACAAAACGAGAGATTGAATAAAAGTGATAACCATAATATTAGCGATGCGATGGAAGAGAAATACATCCATAGTACGCAAGATGAAATAGCTAATAATAAGAATGAGAAGTATTTTAATACGAAAGCAGCAGAAACTCCCTCTTATAATGAACATCAAAATAGGTTTTCCTCATTTACAACTGATGATAGCGGTATCGACAGTTCAAACTCAGTTTTTACAGAAAATGAAGGCAGCTTCGTTAAAAGTACTGCTATCCTGAAAAGCTTAACAACATGCGTCAAAGGGGTTTCTGTTGATGACTGCTGTAACGTACCAGATCAAGAGCACAATGCTTTGATAGAAAGCTATTATAAGAGCAATTATAGAGAATTAAGTTTTGAGTATAGTAGAAAATTAGATTCTGAAATTGATGTAGTATCACTTTCCGAAGTTAATAATGCAGCTACTGTAAAGAGTGCTGAAAACTGTAAAGATTATAATGAAGTTCCAAAGAAGAAGTACTTAGTTTCAAGAAAAAGTAGAGAGGTCTTCGCCAGTGAAGAATCGCCAATAATCGAAGGAGAATTTGAACAATGTAGAAGAGTGACGAGACTTTTGGTGAAAAATAATGTTCTTATACCCGCGAAACAAATAGATAATACTCCAGGAAAGTTGGTCTGGGGATATTTCAGAAGTGGATGGTGGCCTGGTAAGTTTTATCATATCTAATTTATATTATAATTAATATTTATAGAAGAACATTGAGCATAAATGTGGAAACACTTTGAAAATTATTTTTTCAGATGTATGATTTTTTATGTAACATGTTTTTAATAAGATTTTTAATGACTATTTTCAATAATTATTTTATTCATTTAGCTCTTTTAATCTATTAATAATTGTCTTTACAGGTTTAATAGGATAAAATTTTCTATATTTAAGATAAAATTATTTATTAGACACTGTCTAAGAAGTTCGTCGTATAAGTCATAGAGACTTTTGCCTATACTTTTATTTGAGTCTTATAAAAAATCTTTATTTTTAGGTTTTAGATGAATATTTTCAATAACACCAATAAAATTGTATAAATGGTGTAAATAAAATAAATAATACAAGCTTCTTGATAACACTAACTTTATACTTGATATAATAACAGCATTATTCTCTTTGATCGAGTGCCATTACTCGTTAAAAATTTTTTCAACTGAATATATTATACCTTAATATATACCTTATGAAATAGGTAAACATTACAATACATATTATATTTTTAAAGAAATCATATTTAATTTAATGAGATACCTCAAACAGTTTGGTAAATGCTTTTACTACAGCTTATACAAGAACACGTCGAGAATGTTATAAAAAGAGTTATGCAATTCTTAAATATTAAGATTTTATCAAAAAAATCTTGTAATTATTTATTTTCTTTAAATTATCAAGTAAGATATTTACAAAATTTTATTTCTAAAGATATATTTTACAAAGATTATCTAAAGATAGATCTTATTTAAAGATATTTTTAATACTTGAGAATATAAATCATAAATAATATAAATGGTATATTAAAAAATTTTAAAACGTCAATAACTGTTTATATTTTAAAAAATGATTTTGCATCATAATTTCTATGAAAATAAAATAACTTAATAGATATTTTTAATCGTAAGCAGTACTTTAATCATATTATATACAAATAACTAGCAATAATTTATAATTTTTACAAAAACACTTAGAAAATTCTCATTTCTTTCGGATATATTTATACCTTCATTATGTTTCAAAGCCGATTAATATATTTTTTTATAAATTTCATTATAAATAAATTCTACTTTTCGATAGCAATTATTATTAAAGCTGAAGATGCGGGTATGATTTCTACAGCTGGAAAAATTTGGGTATCCTGGATCGGCGAATCACTAATTTCAGAGGTATATAAGTATATGAAATTTTAATTTCCATGCAAAAGTGATATAAATATTTATAAAAAATAAATATATATTTTTGTTCGATTTGAAACACGAATTAAATTTTAGTTTGTAAAAAATATTCTTTAAGGTTTTTTTTAATAAAAAAATGTATCTATTATTTTATATAGTATTTTTAAGATCAAGATACAATTAATTTACAAATAATTCTTTATATATATATATATATTTTTTTTTTCTTTTTGGAAAACAAATATATTTGTAAAATACTAAAGCATGTAAATTTGAAAATAAATTTTCATATACTCCGCTATTAACAGCTATTTTATGTGCTAAGTTACATTGATCTTTATATATTTATGATTACGGATCTTTTGAGTATTAATTTAATTAGAAATATTAATTTAAAATTTAAGTAAAACATTTTACAAATTTTTAAATATATTTATAAATACTTATAAAAATTTAAACTATGTTTTCGATCAAATTTATATAATATATCAATGATTAAATTATACATACTTTTTACAAATTTTTATTTAACAAATTGATAAAAAATATTTTATAAATATTATTTAAAAAAATAAAAATAAGCTATTAGAATTTTAGAATATTGACAATTTGCTTTAGTTTATTATTAATTAATCATAATATTACAGCTGCCCTTAAAAAATGTGCATTTATTTTCGAATAAATTAGAGCTGCGATTAAATAATTTAGCAACTAACTCAAAAATTAAAGCAACAAGCAATAAGCAAAGGGAAGCTGCGTGCTTAAAAACAATTCAGGTGATTTTTGTATATATAATTTTGTCATTTATTATAGCCAATTAATAGCGTCAAAAATATAATTAATAAAACGCTATTTAAAGTTATTAAGGAAACATTTTAATAGTGGAGCTTTAGTAAAACCGTATATTTCTTGGATAAAAAACAATATTTTACCTCGTAAAGACAAGCGTAAGTAACAAATTTCAAAAACAAAAAATATTTGCTTTATTGTAATGGTGTTGATAATTTTAAAACCATTATTCTATAATCATGCACTTTATCAATTTATAAATAATACATATTTCTAGTGGATGAACTACTTTTTTATCCCTACCCAGAAAGTCTTTCAAAAAGATTAAGTAATTTGAAGCAAGTAAATTTTGAAAAAAATGAAAAATACTTACGTCAAAAAGAAAAACAAAGTAAGTATTTAAAGATTTATTTTTCTACGATATTTTTGGATATCAAACATTTTTAATTTAAGTACTTTCCATTATTTTCTAATTAAAAAATGAATTATATATTTATATATTATAATACCAATAACGATATTAATATTAATAACAAAATAAAAAAAAAGATTTCTTCTTCGATTTCTATAAATTGTTATAATATATAATAATAATATATTATATAAACTAATATTATTAAATTATTGTAATGAAGACTTTTAAACAAATTAATATTCTAGAAATGTACAACTTTTCACGGTTTCATTTATAATTCTAATGAATATAAATATATTTTCTACTATATATATAGGATTGAGTAAGATAACGGATATGAAGAGTTCAACGAAAAAAATTGAGAAATTCGAAAAACCCGTTGAAGAAGGTGGAATCAATATTATAGATCAAAAGCCTGGAATGATTGTATGGGCTAAAATGCCAGGATACAGTTTATGGCCATGTAATATATAAATGAAAATAAATATCTTTTTAAATCATAATTTATTCACGTTCATTTTTAAATTAGTTTAACCTTTTACAATTGCATAGGTGTTATTATGAATTATCAGCATCTTAATCGAAAGCAACCCCATGTGGCACATCAGTGGGTTATGTGGTATGGTGATTACAAATATTCTCAAGTAAAATTTTTATTTCTACGCAAATATAAATGGCATTAATTTATTGTACTTGCAATAATTTCACGTTGTTTTTATTTAGGTTGAATATAGGCAAATACTTTTATTTTCGATGGGTATGGAAAAAATGGAGACTAAAATTCAATCAATGAAGGATGATCTTTTCTCCAAAGCAGTTCTTCAAGCATCCAAAGTAATACAATATTTTGCTTTAGTAAATATATTAGTATTTAGAATTCAAGGTATAATTATTGGAAATTTACAGGACTACTATGAGAAGTTGGGATATTTGACGGAACCGTGGAAACTGAATGATGTTATTAATCTTTTTTATAAATCGAAAGAGAGATTTAAGTTAAAAAATATATTAGCAAACGAACCAAATGATGAGGATCTTTATTCTCAAACGATTAAAAAGCAATTGAGAAAACAAATTAATAATCAGCCTGTGAGCGAGGAAAGAAAGCGGAAAATATTAAATTGTAGTATGTAAAAGTCGACGATTTTAGGCACATTGAATTTTTTAAAGATTTTATATTGTTTTGCTCGTAAAATTATTTTATAATATATAATAACTAAAATATTTTAAATTGTAGAAAATTTAAAACTAGTACTTTCACAAGAATGCCCTTTAGATTCCTTGTGTATAACTTGTTTTGAATCTAATGAAGAATTGGAAGAACATCCGTTCTTCTACGCATCAATGTGCAATAAATGTTTGGTAAATACGATTTTTTTTTCTATTTATTAAACAATTTATTACAATGTTTTATCATTTTAATTATTATTTATTTTTAATATTACATAAAAAATAATTCTAGGAAGAGTTTAGACCTAAAGTTTTTGCTTATGGAAATGATAGTAAATGCGTGGGTTTTTTTATTATATTAATTTATTTTGTCTTAAGTTTACAAATAATTTTTAATCGGTATATTTTATATTTTAGTTTTATTGTACTTTGTGTGGCGGTGAAGATTTGGTTGCAATGTGTGACAGTATGAATTGTCCAAGGTAATTTTAATGTAGTTTAAATATATTTCTAATATATTGGAAAATAATTAATGACATTTTAACACATTTAGTTTTTTAATAGTAATATTCATGAAAGATTTTCATAATTAAGTATAAAGAATAAATGAGAAAGTTTAAAAAAATATATGATGAAATCGCCTTTCATATGTACTTATTGAAATTTAATTTTCAAAACTTATTTAATTCTTACAATTCTTTGAAAACTATTTTTTTTTATTACAGTATTATTAAGAATAAAATACAAACTAGTTGTATATAGTCAAAAAATTCTTCTGTACATTACCATTTTGACATACAAGAATTAATAATTATAGTATATCTTCGCTAAGATAATTTTAATTTTAACATTTCATTTACTCATTTACATTTCAATATTTTATTTTACAGATATTTTTATTTTATTTATTTTTTAGAGTATTTTGTACTGCTTGCATTAAGTATATTATCTGCCCAGATTTTTACGAAGAAATTTTATTGAAGCATCCGTGGTACTGTTTTCTTTGCGATCCTGATTCGGTATCATTCAAAAACAGTGTAATGAAAATTCGTTGTGATTGGAGAAAACGAATAATTTCCATTTACCGATTAAACTGCGATGACAAATCAGCTTCCAATTTGGAGCGTCTCGATCGTGATAGAAAAATACGAGTTCTATCGTTGTTTGATGGTATTGGAACTGGTATGTTAAAAGAAATGTGCCTACTTTCGAATTGAAATGGAAGATACTTTCTTTATGAGTACATGCCCAAATTGATCAAATATTAAGAAAATTGTATATAAAAATTATTTATAGAATAAATGTAAATTGTAAAATTATCGCCCTTAAAAAGCTCAATATATAAAACTATAAAGAAAGTTAAACAATCATTTAATTAAACCTATAATAATAACTTTTGAAGTTAGTTATCAAAATTTCATGATTTCAAAATAATATATATTATATTTGAATTGTGTCATTGCAAATATTTATATTTACAATTTATGAGTCATGGAAAGAACAGAATTGTATAAATTTTATCATATGCGTACGTCATATAATCTATTTTTAATAAATAATTAAAATTTAATAGTAAATTAATAGTAAAATCTAATGGTATTGATGTAAAATTTGTAAATTTTATTTCATATTTCATTAAATGCACTTATCATTTATTAAAAATCTGATAAAGAATTGTTTATACTAAATTTATACAAGTATCGTAACATTTGCTTTATTATGAGTAAATGATAAATATATTTTAGTATATTAAAAATATATTATGTTTATAAAGTTATACCTTTTATAATTTTGAATGTTTAATTAGCCAAACAATCTTTACAGGGCTGACTGTATTAAAAAAGTTGAATGTTAATATTGAGTGCTATTATGCAAGTGAGATAGATCCTGATTCAATCCAAGTCACTTTTTTTAATCACGGCAACGAAGTTGTACAGTTAGGTGACGTTAGACATATAGATGAAAAAAAAATTAAAGAAATTGCTCCAATCGATTTGTTAATTGGTGGGTCCCCCTGTAATGAATTAAGCTTGGCAAATCCCAAAAGACGAGGGTTAGATGGTAAGTATTCGCCTCAATAAACTATTGTTTAGTTTGTGATAAGGTAATTTACAAGTAATTTTTTCTATTTTAATTTCAGATCCAGAAGGAACAGGTATACTTTTTTACGATTATTGTCGAATAAAGAAGCTTGTGAAGAAATACAATAAGAGACGTCACTTGTTTTGGCTTTTTGAAAACGTTGCGTCAATGCCAAAGAAATTTAGGATGCAAATTAGCCAGTAATTTTATACTTTATAAGTGATCGAATTTTATTTATATAATAATTTCTATAATATAATGTCTTTGAAATTCAAACGCATTATATATTTCAATTACTTTATAATAGAACTATAATTAGCATGTAATATTACTTTTAGCTATTAAACGTCGATTAACAATGATTAAATTTGATTTTAGAAATTTGGGACGTGAACCGAAATTTTTAGATTCTGCGGACTTTTCCGCACAACATAGGCCTCGGTTGTACTGGGGAAATTTACCCTGGGGTTCTTATCAAATTAATGATGTGATTTTACAAGACGTGTTAAGAAAGCAATGCAATCGTCAAGCACTTGTAAAAAAAATAATGACAGTTACTACGAGAACGAACTCTTTAAATCAAAGTAAGATAATAAACAATAAATGTTTTTCATGGATATATTTATTAAACCGTTCAATTCTTATTAATTTACTTAATTTAACCAAATTTATTTTTTATATTTTTAACACATCTAATATTTTGCAATTAAAAGAAATTCTGTATATGAAGTATATTGAATGAAGTATAAGAGCTGATTTTTATACAATCAAATGTGTCAATTATTTAAAATATTATTATTGCGTCTAATTGTAGACGAAGTTAAAATAAAAGTGTTGAACGTAATGTTCCTAAAATATAAGCCTATTATAATTATATTTTACATATTTTATTAAAATTATAACTTTATAAAATATTTAACTGTGTTAAAATAGATATTTTGAATTTTATTAATGTCATAAAAATTCAAATAAGTTACAATCGGCGATCGAATTAAGTTATCATCCATCTTTAAAAAAACATTTTTAAATCCACAAGAATATTTGCTTCAATAAATAAATAAGGTAAATTTAAAAAATGAAACGCCATAGTACTCGTAATACTAAAGTGTAATTTTATTGGTTAAAATAAATTTTAAAAAGCATTGAAATATTTGCTAATATTTAAACATATTAAATAACATAATATATTTTTATAATTTACCAATATTAAACACGGCAATGAAAATGAGAGAAATAATTTTAAAAATTAAAAATTTTAAATTATTAAATATCATTTCATCACCATAATGTATGTGTTTTTAAGCGAATATTTTTTTAACAAATTATTGCATTCACAATATAGCTAAGGAAAATTTGAAGCCGGTGCTAATGGATGGAAAGAAAGACGGACTATGGGTGACGGAACTCGAGGAGATATTCGGCTTCCCCATGCATTACACGGATGCGAATCTCCAAAAAACACGAAGACTCCAACTCATCGGTAAAGCCTGGAGTGTTCAGACTCTCACTGCCATTCTTCGTCCTGTATTTTATTTGTAATGGTAGATAAACGAATGACAGAAGCTGGCGACTACTTCAAATATTTTTCTAGAAATTTTGCTAAAAAGCATATTTTATGCAAATTATAATGAACATTGGCATTATGTGAAATTTTAAAATAATTTAATTTCATATTTTAAATTGTATTTTTTTTTTATAATACATAGTGAATGGTCGTCAGTCCTTTTAATTTTATTACTTGTCTTATTTAATGCCAATGTTACAGTTTATATATTTTTTATGTTAGTTGCGTGCGTTAGCTGAGAAAGGTTCATTTTGAAAAATGATTAGACCTTATAGAAAATGTTCACCAAAGAGATTATAGTACATTTAAGTTACTTCGATTTTAATCTTTTTTTTTTTTTTTTTATAAAGATTTTGCCTTAATATTCACATTGAAAAAGTTATTATTTTATAAGTAATATAAAATATTTTATATTATTTATGAAAATTTATATAAAAGAAAGAAGTATGATATATATTTTACAATTTCTTTTTACTTCTACAAATTAATCAATTAAGATTTAAAAATACTTTTTTTTATTTTTATAAGAAATTTTTTATCGTTTAAGCATGTTGTACATAAAATGTAATAACATTTATACATATATGGATTTTTAAATAAAAACATCAGTATATGAACTTTTTTCAATACAAGTCTTTTTATGTAATTGTAGAAAATCCGAAAAGCGCGCTAATGAAATTAGGATTAAAAAGTTTAATATATTATAAATTAATAGATGTTTAAGTTCAACATTTCTTTTAAAAAAATAGATAATAAATGCACTTTAAATTTATTTGGATAATATTAAGTGCCAATTTGTCGTCGCACGAAAATCCACTCTGTGGGTAAATACTAGTGCACCACGTTATAAGGCCTCAATTGTTTCGAGGCAATGTAATGCTTTCCTATTAAAGATAGTTCTTATTTAAATTTAACACACAGATTTGTTCGACATATGGAGTTCTGAACGAATACAGGTTTCAGGAATTGAAAATGGAGGATTAAAACGACCACGTTTATTAAAATAAATACATTTTCATCTTTTCATAATAACTCGAGATCATTTGCATTTACCTATATATTAGAGCATTCCATAAGGATCTCCAAATTTATATTGCAAACGCCGATCTTCGCTCTTATTAATAACAACGTAATAATAAAGTTAATCGTCCAATTTACAAACGCTTGCTTATTAATCCCATAACATCACGGATCGTACGATTGTATGGCAAGCTCATTGACGAATCTGCTTCATCTTCAAACAATGAAAGAATCGCGCGATATAATGGGATTATTGACAAAGCAAATAAGGTTCGCGACTAAATTTGTGTCGATTAGTGTAAAAATCAGAAGTATCACAGCCATCACTAATGCATCATTAGTGGTTGACGAATTTGCCTTGGTTGCTACGGAAGTAACCACGACGTGCTTCTCGGCTTGTTGGTAGTCGACCCCGATTACCTGCGTACGGGGTGGCACTCGTTTGCTTATCCGAGTGTTGTAGGGCGAATGGCATTGTCAAGCACCCCGCCAAGAGGTTTACCTGTTGTAGCTCTGACTCTAATAGCGTCGTGTTTAGGTAGATACAGCGTTGCTTCAGGTTGACGGCGCGTACGATACCTAGGCAGTTACAGGAGCTTGCTTATAAATATCTAGTTACAGATTGTTACAGATTGTTACAGATTGTTACAGGTCGAGGGTGGCTTCGATCGCTTTTGCAAATTGGTTAATCGCGATATCGAATTGTACGCTACACCATACTATCCTAGATATTTTCCGTAGATCCCATATGTCATTGAGAAATTTATTTACAATAACTAACAATATATTTTCTATTTATTTACAAATAATAGAATTTTTTTTAACTACTATTGTTCACGCATATTGCTTGATTTTATTCGGTAATAACAACGTGACTGACTATATTTTGGTAATTCAATGATAATACTA
This sequence comes from Ceratosolen corneri, assembly GCA_030522565.1. Classification (NCBI taxonomy): domain Eukaryota; kingdom Metazoa; phylum Arthropoda; class Insecta; order Hymenoptera; family Agaonidae; genus Ceratosolen; species Ceratosolen corneri. The sequence continues at coordinate 12,877 of JAPYYT010000980.1, forward strand.
CCAAATAGGCACAAAATTGAAAGTTTTGAAGGTGGAGACGTTCGTAGTATCTTCTTTTTATGAAACTACTATTTGCTGATTGTGTTTAGTCAAACGTATTGCTTTTAATAAAACATTGCGATTGAAACTCGGAAGTAATCTTTACGATCGTAGGTTATTATCATTATTAATATCATAATGGTATTATTTCTTGTTAATATTGTTAATTGTAATAGTAGATGACATAAATCATTTTTAAAAATTATAATATTAAAAATACACGAGTATTGGTTAAAATGATTAATTACTTTTACTAAGCATTGCAACACTTTCAAAATAAATATAATAAAAAATATATAAAATTGAATAAGAGTAAAAATATTTTTTTAATACCTCAGCATTTCTTATGAATTTTATTAATAAGTCAATGCAATATTAATAATAGGTAAATATAAAGAAATAAACATTTATTTACCATATCCGTAACAGGTGTAGGGTGGTGGTTCTATCAGAACTTTTGGATACGTTAAAGACTCTTTATCATGAGTCGAGGTATTATCCTCTAAATCAACTCCGCATAAACCAACAATGTTTCCATTCATAGCTGCAAGTATATGAGTTGGTGGGATACTTAGTTTTTGTAAAGATATATAAAAAGCCGAAAATGGTAATCTGTAAAGTTTTTAATTACATTTAATTGTTAATAAATGTAAATAATGTGAAAATAAAAAATGACACTAACTTATACGGAATTATATCCGTGATCCTGGTCCATGTAGTATTAAAGAACCTATATAAAACAGATCGTGGATCTTATATGTTTAATATTATTATTAAAATTATAATTAAAGTACCATTTATTATCAGCATTTTTAATAATTTGACTAAAATATGAAAGTAATACAAGCTCGCGTCGCTGTCGCGGTTCTATATTCCAATTATCAAATTGTCTTTTTCCTTCTGCTGTAGAAAATGCGAAATGCAATTTATAATCACAGATTTTATGTAGTACTTCTTCATCATTATTCCAGGAAATGGAAGATGTCTTCTAAAAATTGAAAATACATTTACTGAATTATAATTGACGTTAGGAATCATTTATACTTGTTTTTTAAAACGTCAAATTTATCTGAATTGTTAATATTAGTCAAGTCAGATTAAATTCTTGAAATAATCAAAATATTTAAATGCATAAATATAGTTAAATTATAAAAATGTATTTATCCCGGAAAGAAACAATTTTGAATGAATAAAATTATTAAAAATTTAACAGAAGTGTTAAAAATAAAATTTTAGTTGAAAAAAATTAAAATACCCACATATTTATTGATAGTTTCCTTTGTTAATAAAAAATTAAAATTATTCATTTTTCTGCTTGATTCAATTTGTATAATATTAGTTGGTTCAATTAATTTTATAAGGATAATACAAATGTCAAGTCCAATTCCTGTACAAAATCCCATTGTATTGACAATGACAGGATACTGGACAAGATCTTTATTATTCTTCAAACATTGAACCATCTTCTTAATACATTCAATGTATTGGGGTATACAATTTTCAACGCTTATAAATTCTAAATACAATTGATAAAATGGTGTCTTAAGGTGTGTAAAATTTGGCCCCAACAAAGGCTCATCCAAAATATTTAATGACAATGAAGCTGCTGGTGTCATTTCACCTTGCCCTGGATCTAGATCAAGAAGTATTACTTTCTTTGAATGTCTTAATAAGTTGTTAATCAAATAACGAGCTGTAGTGGATTTGCCTACACTCTTACCACCTACAACAATTGTGCAAAAGGTTTTAGTGCAATTCCACTGACTTATCAGCTGTTTAGTTATAGTTTTGTTCCATTGAGGACAAATTGATATTTCATTCTGTGAATTAAAAAATTGAAAATTTGCTTGTAATACATATTCAGCCCTTCTTGAATCACACCATGAATACTTCGTATATTCTATTTTTGGAAATAATTTAAATGAGCAGAATTTGTTTAAAAAATTGGTTAAAGTATTTGTTAAATTTTCTAGTAGAAGAACTGACCATCCAGGTTTGCATGCATCAATAGTACTATGTAATTTGGTATTCAAAGATCTGTCAACACCTTCAATTGTTAAAGCATTCCATAAGGCTTCTTTATCATACGTATTATCTAACTCAAAAATTGAAATATCAATGGAACTGTATCCCCTAGGTGAATAAATCTCCACTGATTTCACTGTATTTTGAGAATTAAATATTGCACCATAAATCTCAACAGCACCATACAATACTTTTAATTTTAGTTTTCCTAAAAATGAAAATTGAGCCGTCGCAGAAAGTATTAAAATAACTTTATTTTCTAATGAGTAAAACTGTATTATGTTTTCTTGATTTATCAAAGATAAGTTTTCCGAGGAAAATGTATTTTTTTCTGCAATCTCCATTAAATTATTACAACACTCAATCGATTTATCTACATTCAATTCAGATCTTTCTTCTGAATTTTTATTAGCTTGTAACGATTCATTTGTTATTGGCTCAAATTCTTTTGTAATTTCATTATAAAAGTCCTGTAATGCTTTTGGAATATCACAATGTACATCTTGTGAACATACTGTCAAATTATTAGAATTTGAATCTGCTTTATGCATAGTTGTTGGACTTTCAGATGTTTTTTTCACAGTTGTTTCAGTTTTTGATATATTGTTTACAATATCATCAGGTTCTTTTATAATTTCTTTTTTACAGCATAAAACTTTTGGAACATAATGACTGGATGATTTCTTAAGATTAGCTTTAATAATTATTGGCAAACTTTTTGAATCAATGTCATCATTCACTGCATAGTCTAAATCAGTAACTGGAAATTGAAATTCAGTTTGTAATGATTTACCTGCAATTATAAATTGATATATAACATTTTATTTATAAATGTATAACATTATTTTTTTTAATATAAATAATTAAATAATCTCTGTGTATTTCAAAACATAGAAACATAATTACTTATAATTAATAATCAATACTATTTTTATATTATCTATTTGTTGCTTTAGGTAATAATTGAATTTTTATTATAATTTTTTCATTATAATTTTTATATTATACTTTTTATATTATTTTCAATTAGTTTAACATAATTGTATAATGTATACTATTAAAAAATCTAAATTTTATTTCAAATACTAACTTGTTTGTTGTTCATCATCTTCAATGGGTGATATAAGATTCACTTGAGGTACTATCATTTTCATATTTGATGTATCTAACATTTTTTGTTTAAGATATTTTTTCGATATCTGATTTCTTTTAATATTCGCTTTGTATTTTGTATTCATTTCTGCATTTAATTTCAGTATAGATTTGTTGGTTTTAGGTTTAGCACAAATTGATGCAGTCCTTTTTGGAGAAACAGCAAATTTATTTATTTTCAAATTTACACTATTTTCAATTTGAGCTTGTACATATTCTTCCTTTTTCATTATATTCGTGTTAATAGTCTCTGCACTACAGGTAGCAGTTGCGTATGGCTTTACTCTCTTTACTTATTTATATTTAATTCGTCTATTTAAATATGACACTAAATATTTATCATTTTTACCAAGCAAATCATTATCTTTCTCTTTATTTTCTTTGAAACTATGCGTTTTATCTGAATTTTTTCTAAAAATCGCGAATTTAAGCTTTAACCTAAAACACACATGTAAAATTAAAAGTCATAAATATATCATTTCCCAACTGAACAATTATTTATAAATAATCGTATTGTACATGCATTGTATATCGATTTCAATTTTTGTACTTTTATATTCAGGGCACACATTGCATGCCATAATAAAATAAACATCAAACAAATAGACGAACTTACCTTGTATTTGATAGACATTCGTTCAAACTAATCTACTCAAGTTTCAAGTACGCAGAACAAAAAATCACACAATAGTATAAGGCCAACTGTATATTGAAAATAAATAAATGAAAGTGAAAGTCTCTATTGCTATTATTGTACAACAGTCGATATATTATATGAGATACGTGAAAAAATTGAAGCAAACAATCGCAAATACATATGATAAATGCGTAACATAACAAATGGATATATTTAAAAGCATAATTAAATCCAAATTCTCAGATAATGATGACTAATTTAATACAGGATTTTACGGGGCTTGGTATTCGATGTAATGAGAGTCTTCATTAATCAACAGTAGATTTTTGTAATAAAACTTGGAGCCTAACGAAATATATATATATATATATATAGCAAACTAATTCAATTAGACAGATCTTTAACTATACGGATATATCTAAGATAGCCTTTCATATATATTTATATTTCTTTACGAGCAAAAATGGTTTAAATAATCACTTATTTTTGCCACTTCTGTTTTGAATATATGATTTTTACCAATCATAATTATAATAAATAGCATAGTTATTACTGTTGGCTTTCAAGCAAAATTATATACTTTCGTTTATAATTAGAATGAATCAAGTCGTTGGAGCAGTACATATACATAGCAGTAAAAAAATGATAGAATTGCAAGTAAACTTAATGATTTTATTAAATTGTTTATAAAGCTACTAATAAGTTTTTTTTTATCACATCTTTGAGATTTGCGGAACGTATCTCCAATTTTTTATGAAGTGATCGGGTCTCCACTTTGCACAAATACAGTGTTAAGGAAAAAAAATCGTCGAAATTGATATTTCATTGGTAAATGTTCATCAGTTAAAAATATTTTTCATTATTTCATTCAAATGTAGTTTCGTCTATAATCACAAGTACATATTTTAAGAATTATATTTTGATTATTTAATTTTTTATAGTTAATTATAATTGTATTTACTATACAAATTTTTTTACATACCGCCTATACACTATTTATTCTACATATAAATTGCTTTTGTGCATTAAAATAGTTAATAATGCTTAGAAAAAGTTTTAATATTATTTATGCTTTTAATGCAAATTCCCAAATAATAGTTTTAAAAAAGTAAATGGTGATACATTAAGATTTTCCTCTTCCAAAGTACTAAACCATAATAATTTAGGAATTGCGTAAGATTAAAGGTGTAAAAGATAAAAATTTTTTGAGGTACATAATGAATGTTTATTCAAATTTGAAGAGCTCAAATATGATTTTCTAAAACGTTTTAATGCAAAAATAGCCATAGTTTTTATCATTTTACATTTGCTCAATGTGTTGCTTTAAATTTCTTTATTTTCTAATTCAAATTTGATCTTTTAATATAAATGTCGGGTAATTGTGTAAAAGTGCGACAGTGTGCTGACGAATAATTTAATTGTGTTGCAGTGAAAGATTAAAAATAAGTAGAAAAAAGAAATTCAATGCAGTTATGAAGAATCGATTAATTTGTTTTGTTATAAAACATGATCAGTGCGATTGTAATTTTATATTTTTCAATAATGAATGATCGGGTGTAGTATGTATTTGTGTACACACGCATTACATACTTAATACATTATTAGTTATTATTAATGAGCAGAAAATTTGAGTAAAATAATACAACAGTTTTAAAAAATTTTTATTTTATTTTTTAGTTAAGGTATTTGATTTTTATCACCTTTATCACAAATTTAATTATATCATATCTTGAATAAATCTTCAGATAATAATATAACATAATTAATAAACATAAAATTCAGATAATAATAATATAATACATTATTTTATTTTTTAACTAATATTAGCTTTTATTATTCAAAAAAATTTTGAAAATAAATTCAAATATTTTTTTATTTAATCATACTGTTCTTATTATTGTTTTTACCAATAAATGTTTGAAAATTATTAATTTACTCATGATTAAATATTGAAGGATATTTATTATTTAAAGGAAATTTATAAAGAAAATACTCTATTTTGTAAAGTTAAATAAACAAATAAAATGTTAATGATATAGTAAGGTTTCTCCATAAAAAAATGTATAACTAATTTTTCATAGTATCACATAATTACTAAAGAATTTGATTTTTGATTATTTTTTTTTTTTTTTTTTTTCAATAACTTAGTTTTACTTTAATCCTCTAAATTAAAGTTTAAATTTAATCAGTAGCTTGATAAAAATAAACAATAAATCGGTATTGTACAGTTTTTTCTTAAAATAAAATGTATAGCGCTGTAAACATGATTTAGAAAATAGAATATTTATATTTCTAACATGAAAAATTCATTGACGATAATTCTTTTTCTAAAACTTAATTTTACTTTTTATATTATTTTATTACAATAACTTTCTTTTTTTCATCTTTTAATTGCTTCTTATCACCATTCTTCTTTGAAACCCTAAGACATAAATATTTTCCCAATTTATATTGTTAAATTTTTAAGAGATATAAAAAAAAGTGATATAAATGTTTACCTGACTTCAATAATAAAATCACATGATGAAGTTGTAGAAGACATGCTCGAATTACTTGCAGAGCGTTTTAACTTCGAAGATTCTCCTTTCATATTTTCTTTCAATATATCCCTTAAAAGAATTAATAATGAATAATCATTAATACTTCATTGAAATAATAAAAATTAATATATACAATGAGGATCAAAATAAGATTTCATATAAATAATATACTCTAGACAAAATATTGGTGGAATAAAAAAGAAAATAAGAGAAATATATTTGCACTAAAGTTTAAAATTAATAAAGTAATGTAAATAATGTTTAAAGTATAAAAGACTAAAAACTAAAAGGATATTAAATTACTATTCTTATAATTATTACCCTAAATATCTTAGACCAATGGATTTGAAAAAAAGTATGGCATAATTTGCATTTTTTGTAGTATTATTAGGAAAAAGTCCTTGGAGTGCTGGAGTATTGATTCTAAAAGAAATATAAATAAATATATATATATATAAATATAATTAACAATAAAATTGATTAAATTAAAATAAGTAAACTTATACTTCTTTCTGAATTTCTCTTGTAGTTGTGTAACGCCCATATGTTCTGATAGTTCTCTAAGAAGAATTCTAATGAAATTCTTTTTACCACTTGTCAGTTCTTTTTCATGTAATTTCAGAACAGATAAAATTTCCCACGAAATGGTATCCGTTAACAAAAGATGTGCAAATAATTTACTGATATTTTTTAATTCATTCTTATCAAATAAATCGACTGTATTATAACATTCTATAATAATTTGTCCAAATGCATTCGCAAATGCATTACTACTCGAGCAAAATTTCTGTAAAATATTTGTAAAATAAATGTAAAATATAATAATATTTTAAAATTAATTGAATGTTTTATAACAATAGTTTTGACTACATATTTATTTGAAAATTGATTGTCATTGATCTTACCCCAGCTATTATTCCAAAGAATTTTTCATAAGTTTTCATTTGTGCACAGCAGTCCAAAAAAATTTTACAAATTACAGTTTCTTGTTCAACATTTAACTGCATTCTTAAAATATTTCGAACACTTTCATCAAAGTCAATTAAACTATGAATTGTTGAAAGTATAGTATTTTTAAAAGTTATTAAATCTAATTCTACCTCATCATTTACTTCCGATTTTTCATTAAGAATGTTAATTTCAATTCTATTATCTAATTTATTTCCATTATTAGAAATAGTTTGTGTCAAGTAGGTATGATTATTTTTGTAGTCTCTTTTGTAAAATTCATTTTTATCTTTTGTAGTTTTAATAAAGTACTTTCCTAGTTGCATTAGAGATCTTATTTTATCTAAATGATATACCAAGAAAAGTGATGGATGTACAGGATCAACTATTTCAGTTAACATAGATAAATGTTCAGTGGAACATACTGAAACTAAAGTAGAACATTCACTTTTCTTGATAATTTTTGTCCATGATGGAAACTCTATTAAAAGTTGAATCAAATTTTCTAAAACAATAGGACAATAATAATCATTTGGTGTCTTTTCTAAATCCATACTAAAATCACATTTCTCAAAAGCTTGCATTTTTAATTGATTAACATAATCATATATTTTATGAGGACAAGAATCATTAATTACTGTGTTTTGTCGTATATCCAGAAAAGAAAAGCTTCTTGTTCCATTTTTCCCTATTACATATTGGATATATTGTTGATTCATTTGTTGAATAGTATCTGTAGTTAAATGTACCCATAGAGCTGCCCTCCTTGATTCTGTCTCTTTATTTTGAAAAGGACTTTGACACATAGTTAAAATACTTATGATGGTTTCCCTGAATATATCTAAATTGTCTATTGTACTCAAATACATTATACTACATAGATAAAAGTCCTTAACTGGTTGCAAGATATTTTCAAAACATGCCCATGAATCAACAACCTTGATCAAGCCGATTACATCAATCTGAATTAATGTAGATGGTAACTCTGCTGTTTCATTTATTAAATAATCATAACACCTTGAAAAATATTAATTTTTAAAGTAAATAAGCTACACTTGTTTGGGTACTTAAATTATTAGAAAAATTGCTTACAATAAATATGTTAAATAGTGCTTTTTGTACTTAAGTATATATTATCGTTATAGTATAATTATAGAGTAGGATAAAATATTTTTCCTCTAAAATAAGATATCAATTTTGATTTTTAATATGTAATTATATTTTTTACATTTTTAATACAAAATGATAATATACACATATTTTAATAAAACAATTGACAGTATATTTATAATTACATACCTTAAATTATAATTATCAAATGTAGAAAAGTTAAAAGCTAGTGATGCAGCATCTAACATAGAGTATGAATAACCTATTACTATTTCTTGTGGTGCTGGTGCACCAGTTTCTAACCAACCATTGAGAAAACACTGAAGTTCTGATGACTTTGTAGAATCACTCATCATTTGAGCCAATAAAATAACAGAATTTTCTAGTTTCATTGTTAAGGCATATAATAATATATTGTCAGTTTCAAGGTATTCTGTAATATTTGAAACAACATTATTCAATGCAATAAAAGACACAGTTGATTCAATATTTATTAAATCAGTCCAAAGAGCAACTTGTTGTGGATGCCAATAATGAACAGAAAAAGGTAAAATTCCTATTTTGTGTATACTATTTTTAAATTCTTCTTTATTTTTTAAAATAATCAAACTATTAAAATCACTTTGTATAGTTTCTTGGTTATCTTCATTGTCGAGTGTTTCATAATAATCATAATTATCCCAAATATCGTCGTAATATTCAATTGGCTCTTTTTTCTTTACTTTTTTATTTTTTTGTGGTGCACCTACAATATTTAAGTGTTTCATCAAATTAGTTTTTATTTGCCTTCTATCTTGGTATACAAATAAATACAAATTGTGCACATTTATTTCTGGCATAATTTTGCAAGCTTCTTTCCATACTGGATCTCTTTGTTTTTTTAATTCACCATTTTCAGTAAAAATTGGCATATTCTTTAATACTTCAAAAATGGTATCATATTTCACTCTTGCATGTCTTGGCATCTTGTATTTTTTAATCATTTAAAGAACTTTTAATATTGATGTCGTCATGTATTTGATTTTAAAAATATCTGATAAATAAAATAAATATAAAATATAAATTCAAGTATATTTAATTAAAATAAAGATATTAATAAATGTTTATAATAAGTATCCAATTATTAACAAGATTTTTTTACTTTTAATACATTTATTAAATTAATAACTACAATTTTTTAAATAATAAATATATTATATTTAACTGACTTATATTTTTTGTAACAATTATAAATAATTTACTAAAATTTTCTTATTTAATGTTAGATATAACAATTACAATACTTTATAAATATTAATATTTTTAATTACATAAATAAAGGAAATAACATTGTTAAGATGAGGTTTATTCAATTTATCAAATAATCAAACACATAATTTTATTTTATTTCTTCACTTATTCTTAATTAAAATAAAATATTTAGATATTTATTATAATAAACAAATAATATTAATATGCTTAACAAACATTCAATACATTATTTGCTTCAAAATAATGTGAAATCCAAAATATTTTGAGGTTAAATTTGTGTACTTTTTATATTTAGCATTATTCATGAAAAACTATTAAAAAATGAATCGAATTTAATTAGAATATTAACGTTTTTAGATTTTTTAAAACAAATTGTTGCAATTACTTTCTTAAATTTTATAAACTATTTTGAATAAAGAGAAACCGCTTTTATATTTTTGTGTATATATATACATATATATATATGCATGCATGCATGAACATAAATGATATAGTTGTGTTCGCATGGGAGCGCAAACAAAAAGTATTACGAATGTTGAACAGTCATATATATTATAAAAATTATTAGTAAATAATTTTGTTGGAAAATTAAAAATTTTAAATATTGATTGCTAAAAATTTGCTTATATATAGAGCAAAAAATATAATTAAAATTCTAACCTGAGTTACAAAAATGCAGTAAGAAATATTTTTTGACACCAAAAAGTCAAAACGTTTTAAATAAAGTTATCACATATATAGTAAATAAAATTTTAAGTTTAAAATAACAATCATATTTATTTTTATTAATATAAATACATAACAAAATATATTTTTGCCCGGTAAAAATCCTTTCGATTATTTTGCTTTTCTTGTCGATTTTGCAATTCTTGTGTTATGGCTTATGGTCACCGTTAAATGTATAGATTTTAGAAGGTTCACTCTAAAGAAAGAATTGTTATCTACTTGAAAAACAATTTCAAAATGGTGAAATAAAGAGGAATGCTATCTGCATTTGTACATTTATTATATATATTTATAGATATAATCACCAAGTTTATAAAACGTCATTTTTAGTTCAAATGAATATCATGTTTGAATTGTAGGTTAAATTGAAAAAAAAATGGATGTGAGTAGATATTCAAGAGTCTTCTAATAATGCATTTAAACATGGCATACTTTAATTTGCAAACAATCGTAAATATAAAACAGCTCGAAATTAAATAGTTTAACTAATTACTCATTATAAATTTATATATATATAGATATATATATATATATATATATTGAGAGTACTGCATGAAGGCCAATTTTTTTTTATTATATTCGTCAATTAATGTATTGTATAAAAAACATTATATTGTTGCTAGAATACTATACATTTCTATTCATATTTCAAATTTAAAAATAATAAAAATCATATTTAGCAGTTAAAAAGATTTTATTTTTGCCTTCATCCAGTGCATTACAAATTTATTATGGTTCTTGTAGTTGTAAATTTATTCATAGTTCCCACATTTTCAAGCGCTGATAAAATAAGAATTATTTATGCGTATGAGAATGTGTGATCTTCTGTTTGTAATTAAAGTGTTGCATGAGAGCTAAGATTGGATATGAAACAATTAGGTAACCATCTCGATACTAACTTCCGAACTTTAGAATTTCATAAAATGTAGGTCTAATTGCACTTCTTTTAATATAAAATTGGGTTTCTTTTTACTTTACTAAAAGAACTTTAGCTTACTGTAATTTATGCTTCAATAAATTTTTTTTCAATTTATTACTTATCATGTAAAATAATAAAAACTTTCATTGTATATTGCACATGCGTAAGCTTTGAGCGGATATTATGAAAAGCCCGCTAAATATTATACGAAAACTATTTCTATATATATTCGGTCATTCGTCATTTTTTAAAATTTATATCTACGAAGGAAATTATTCTTAATTAATCATTTAGATAATTGCAGGCACACCCATATTTTATAACAATTTATTTATTTAAACAAAAGAAGTATGTATATTTCGATAAATATTTCAATTGATTACATGCAAAGATGACCTTGATGCAAAGGACCTTGAAATATGAATATTTTAAATATTTAAGATATAATAGTTAAATAAAATATATTCTATCATTATAATTTAAATGTTTTTTATGTTATTTAATGATAAAAAAGGAATATCCTGATAAATTTATAACTTAAAATTAAATTTACCAGTAATATTTTTTATGGAATTATTATATACTTTTTTTAAATAACTACATCATTAGTAGAATTTTTCTTGCTATAAACTATTATTTATTGTGAAAAATTGATTTTACTTTTTTATCTTTTATACATCGTCTTATGGCATACATTTATATAACTAAGATTTATATTAATTTTTTTTCTTTTATTTTTTTTATTATTTTTTAAAGAAATTAACGAGTGTACGTTTTTAAAGAATTATAATATAATTTTGAAGGATGTAATTAGAAACTCATGAACCTATAAATATATGCGTGTATATAAATATATATGTATAAATATATATATATATATATATATATATATATATATATATATATTATTTTATGGAATCGATATTTTATTGTGTTTGTATACTATTAAATAATTATAATACAAAGTAGAATAATTGTTTTATATATAAATTTAAATAATTATTTTAAAACACATATTACTTAAAAACTAAATAATCTTATCATATAAATATAATATATTATTAAATTATTTTTATATATAAAAATTATTTTTGCATATAAGAATTTAATTAAAAAATGAATACGCTCCTAAGTTATAAAACGAGGATATTAATGCCTTAAATAGATTTAAGAAAATTTTTAATAATACAGTTCACTTCCATTTCATTTTAATATTCGTAATAAACTCAAATTATTTCTTAAAGTAGTTGCTTAACGTAACTTGATTTTCATGTAAAATCAAGTAGTTTTCATTATAATATAATGGTATAATATTATAATATTATATTATATTGATATGTTATGTAAATTATCACGATATTAGTATTCGTGACAAATATTAGTTTTATTTTTCACTGAACTTTTTTCTCTTTTTCTTACATATATTTATAGGCACTAATATGCATACATATTCATATATGCATAATTTATTCACTTGCAATTAGTACATAATACATAATTATCTTGTGCTTAATTTAATTTGAGTTTATTCACTCTAATATTGTTTAGCAACTGTTTTCCTTGTTTTCTCCATATTGTTTGATAGCTCATTAAAAGAAAACCATATCGATGATAAATTATTTTAAATTTTAAAAATATTTTTCCTTTATCAAATTTTTTTACTTTATACTTTATTTTTTATTACTTATTATCTATTTTTCTAAATAAGCCGATACAATGAAAAATATGTTAATGTCTTACAAGCTAATGTTAATTAAATTAATTATTAATTAAATTAAACGTCTATGTAGATTTTTAAATCTGAAACAAAACATATCTTTATTTTAGTGAAATATATATCATAATTAATTTATCATAATCATAATAAATATATCATAATCATAATTAAAACATAAAATAAAAATTATATATCAAATAAGTACAAAATTTCATATTATATAATATGCCAGTAATCAAAATATTTTTAAATTATATCATAAATTAATATTTTTAATTATAATAATTTAATATTCGTATAGACATAAAATAATTTTGCAATTTTATATTAAATGATAAATGGCTGTGATAATGCAATGGAAATCGTATATTTGTTATAGATACGAGATATATCGTAGATAGTATGAGAGAGAATCAAGATAAGGGTGGCACCATTGCCAATTTTAAATCACTTACCTTGCTGTATAGTAGTGTTTATTTAATACTTATAGACTGTTAATAAAAAAAGATAAAGATAAACCGTTACAATGATTATTTCGATAGTACGACTAGGCGAAGAAATTTATTGAACCTGCGAGTTTGATTGATTTTCTAAAATTTTGATATAGTTTTCGGTTTTAATTTAAATTTTTTACTGAAAAGACGATTTTGTACCTCTTTAATTCCTTGGGAGTAGTTGTTTGTAAATAAAAAATTTCTATATACGTTTTCAAGTATGATTTTTATGTCTTTCAATATCTGCTTAGATAAATTTATTTATGTATAATTGTTATATTAATTTTGGTATATTATGTGAACAATTTTTTTCAAGATATTGAAGACGCGTCGCCATTCAGTAATACGTAATTCAATGTAGAATTATGAAGAGCATGTAATTATTTAATTTAATGTGGTTTTTATAAAGTTATCATTTCTTAAAAACTGTTATAAATTAGAGCATTAATGATATTATGTTATAGGTCTCTCAATTGTAATATCTATTTTAAAACTTATTTTTTATAACAACTTTTATAAAAAAAAACAATCTTTTACTTCAAAATTAAAAAATAAGTGGAATAATTGAACAAGAAAAGTATAAAATAAGAAAAATAGTATATAGAGAATATTTGTTTTGTTGATTAAAAATAAATTGATTGAAAAAATAAAAATTGATGTTTAAAAATATGAAATATTATTTTGTACAGGTACGGATTAAAAAATTTATGTCCAAGATGAAGTATTTTATAATGAGTTTAGAAATATTTAATTTTTCATATATGATAGGAAATTTGAAAATGTGAATTATGCAATTTAGCATAAATAGATAGGTAGCCTAAAAAATCTTTAGTTTCTCATTACATTTTGTACATTGAAAATAATGTTAGAAAACAAGACTATGATTTTTTGTTATAAATGTAAATAAATTAAACTTAATTAATAGATTTTAAATACAGTACATAATGGGCATTCCGTATCTTAACAAATTTTATTTTGTTTTACAAGAAAATATTAAAAGTATACATATACTCATAGTTTATAAAATCTTTGCATAAAATGATGATGTTGTTTTGTGCTACGACGATGGTACATTATAATTGGTGTATGTGTATTTATAAAATATTTAATTTAATTTATAGAGAAAATGCAACTGTTGTTTGTGATATAAAACTTCAAGCCTTTGTTCACATATTACTTCTATTATCTTGAATTTTTTAAAAATTTTTATTAATATTTTTTGAAAAATTAAAGTAAATTGTATATTTATTAAGTTAAAATATATAATTAATGTGGACATATTACACAATCAAGAAATACAATATCATTTAGATTGAAAATATACGAACAAGCGTTAGCTGTAGGTCTGTTTATATTGTGTGTATACTCTTATAAATAGAATATATGTCTTGCAAACAATAACATATAAAATAAAATAAAAATCTACAAGACAATAATCTAATTACAAATAATACAAGACAATTAATATAAGACATTCTATGACTGAATCAAAATACGTTTTTATGCTTATAAGCATACTTTAATTAAATATCAAAAGAATGTGCCCGATTTTATTAAATAGCCTTTGGATATATATATATATATATAAGCATATAACGACGCATACTGTGATGTATTTGTCAGAATCGGTTGGAGATCACAATTCCAATTGCAGTAAGGGAGCAGAATGAAGAGGTAAAGGAAGTAGGAGGCTGTGATTTAAGCTCCATTAACCTCAAGCTTCTTTTTCCTTTCATCTCTTTCCATTGCTACGAGACAATACCTTTTGCATTGTATTTAAGTTTAGGCAGGTGGTATAAACATTACCGGTAGTATCGGCGTACATAAGCGAGGCATAGACGTATACGGTGAGCAAATTGGGCACGGCCTCCTTGAGATATTTGTTTTCGTATTGATTTAATAAAAATAAATCGAGAAATGAAGTTCGCTGATATATTATATTTGTCGGCAGGCCATTGGCAGGATTAACATTGTGGATAGCATTTATTATCCGAGACAAAAAATTCACCAGTAAATATCAATGTTCATTTTTAGTTCATTGCTAAAAGAGATTTGAAATCAAATTTTCAAGATTTCTTGTATAAATTGAGAATCAATGAAAATCTTTGTGCACTTCAATTTTATGTACATTTGCAGTTTTTAATACCCGATATTCCAGTTATAGTTTTGTTGAGTATTTTAAAGAATATTTTTATAAATTTATATATATATATATATATATATATAAATATATTTATAAATTCTCTTCACAAATTTTTACCTGATTGTGAAGAATATTTAATTAATATAGTATGCCAATAAATTTGTACTTTTCTTCACATCAGAATAAGTAATCTTAACAGATCGTTTATGATTAGATATTGTATTAGGTAGATAGTACTTTTATTTGTCTCTAGTATTTCTTGGTTTTTTTACCTTTTGTGTGTTCAGAACAAGGTCATTTTGGTCGGTAGATTATTCAAGCATTGTGCTCGATTTCTTTACAGCTACAAAGAGTAATCGGATAATTGAAATATATTTATCAAGATTTGATCATCTTTTTCAATTTAATTAAGCTAATTCTTTTTCATTGAAATGCATTTGTCCTCCTCCATTTATATCAAAAGTAACAGATATTATTAGTTAAAAAGACTTCTTCGTTTTTTCCATATTCATCTATCAGTTGAATATTACTGAGATGAAACTAGAGTGATATTGTTGACATCTTTTCATTACACTTGAGAATAATTGTTATTGGGATCGTGTATTTTTATCCTTACCTTTTTTTAACTTTTCGATGTAAATGGCAAGCCTCAGAATGAAAATCAATAACACAATTATAAAAGTTTAAAATATTATTCTAAAAACTAAATAAATTTGAAAGCTTTTTAATATCCATTCTAATTTAATAAATTTACAAATTTTTCTGAAATATTTAAAATTATATAGCTAATTGATGTATATATATACATTTTTATATTATTAATAGAAAGTTTATATAAAATAAAATTTGTAAATGCAAAAGGATTAATTTTGTTTGCGTTTTAATTCATGCATATTAAGGAAAAGTTTCCAAGTTATTTTAATTTATGGCTTAAAGATGAATGTAAAGTTGATATAATTTACCAATACTTTCTACAGTGATGAAAATTAACAGTATGTAAAATATTAAGATTTTTAAAAGTAAAAGCACATTTTATTTTTCCGATTAATATTATAAAGAAGTATTTCCAAGACGCTCCACGCGAGATACATAATAAAAGTATATTAATGTAATTCGAATACCACACAAGTGGCAATAGCACCAAACATTCCTTCGAACTCGTGTATCGCAATCGCTTTTAATTCAAAAACTACGAAAATGTTATTTTGCCTGGAATGCCAAAATAATAGGAGTGATCAACTAAATTTTATGTTTTTTTTTTTTTTTTAATATTTTATAACACGAAATATCCATGGCACAGTCTGTGCAGTTCTATTGACAAATTTCGGTATTAACTTAAATGATCGTTACCCGACTAAATGTTTCATTTCATTAAATGTGAAAAATTAGTATTATTAATCTCTCTTGTTCTCTATTTGATACTCTCCTTATTCATCGAATTTCTTAGGAGATTACGTGTGAACTTTTTTTGAAGACCGTACAAAAGCATTATTTCTAAACTAATTATGGATTATTGAAAGTGCTGTATTTATCATAAAGTTATTTATAAATATAAATGATTAGAAGAGAAAATAATAGTTAAGATAAGATGAAAAATAAAATACCTGCATTTGTTTTTAGAAATAAATGTCATGCTTCAGATTAACCAGATAATCTGTATATAAACTGTTTTATATCAAATACATAATTGGCCAATCTATGCAATATTTTAGTCTGCAATAATTATTATATTTCGATAATTTAGGTAAATTTTACTCAATATGAAATACGACTTATTAAAAGAAGGATGTACATACTTGAGCATTTGCTGTGGCAAAATTAAATAAATTTGGTACATTACGTATATAATATGTATTAGCTATATTAGCTATAGTAATATATATTAATGCTTGAGTTGTTATAAGCAATTTTTAAAAATTATTCTTACAAGTGGAAGAGTTTTGCTTCATAAAATATTTCTGATACATACAAAATATTAAAATTTTAAGCTATTAATTATATAAGAATATTTAAATTGTGTTATAAACTCTATATACTTACAATACACCAATTATATGAAACAAGTGGAAAACTTTTGCAGTATTGTTTTGCAGCATTAAGGCATTCCGTACTGTATTCTAGAATATATTGTTCAATAGTACTATCGTGACGAACACAAGTCTGTAAAATAATTTTAATAAATTCAAGAGTATGGAGATTTTCTAACATATGTAGTATTAAATGGATGTGACTGAATTCTTTGACGAACTGAATTTTAAAGTGAATGAAGATACGTTTGATTTCATGCTGAATACTTGGTGCATGTTCTGTTAATACTCATATTTACACGTAAAAGTTTTAAAAAATTATCATTTAATATTTAAATAAAAGTTAAAGATTTATATAATTTACGTGGTATTTTAAATATTATATCATAAAAGAATATTATAGATACCGAAAAAATTTCATGCAAATAAAATTTTATTTATTTATTGAGTTTTTGTAGGTAATAAAACCCATCTATAAGTTAAATCCGTTTAGAGTCGAAATCTTATATTGAATTTTCATATAGGCATTTTATAATTTGATATCAATAATAATAACAGAATAGTTACTTAATAATTATATTACTTTTAATGTTAAAAAAGTTGTAGAGATGTAAGTCTCGAGTTACAATGAATAAAAAATTTTCATAATTTATAATTTCCTTTACATTTTAAATAAAAATAATTACAAGTTTCGCTGATGAATTCTTAGAATTTGGATAAACTGTATCATAAAAACTTAAATTATTAGAAATTGAGAAATTTAAAATACCGTATAGTAACTTTATAACATCTATAAAACATCAATAATGTAATAATAATATTTATACAAATTTTATTAATCAAATGATAAATCTATCATAATATAATTTAAAAATTTTTTTCATAATAATATGTTCCCTATAATTGAAATAAACATTATTAATCATTAAAAATATTACTCCTTGAAAATAAAAATCTTTGAAAATTTGTTTAAATTTAATTCAAACGCGTAACACTGTATATCGAGATTCAGAAAAAAATAATTTTCTTCAGGTTAAAAAAATTGAAAAAATATGATTTATATTATAGGCAATATTAGCTATCATTTTTTAGTATTTTGGTTTTATGTTTAAAAAAAAATTCACAAGATTATGCAATTCCAATACATATAAGTAGAATGAACTTTATTTATATATATGTAAGCTTTTATTAGAACATAAAAATCTTTTATTTTGTTTATTTCAGGGATTAATAATCTTAAGAATATAATAACTAAAATTATAATAATTTTGATTCTATTATTTTATTTGAAGAATAAAAGTTTTTTTAATATTGAGTTTTTTATATTTATTACAAGCATAAAAAACTTTTTAAAAAAGTTAAAAATAAAAGTTAAAAAATTAAATCTATTAAAATTAATATATATTTCGAATGTATCAGCATTATGCAACTTGTCTAATTTAAAAATATAAGTATAATGTAATATATATGGAAAATTATTTAACATATAAAAGCTGTAAAATAATTATGGAATCGAATACATTTTCTATATAATAAATGGATTTTAAGTTAAATCGTAAATATATTAAATTATATTTTAGCAAATAAAATTTTCAATAATACTTACAATAACAGGAAACATTATAAGAGCACAGAACAAGAAAGTGAATGTACGACATAACATTTTGTTTTTGCCTCTTTAATGTTACAGATTTTATAGAAACGTATATTTATAAATCTTATCACTGAATGTTATAATGATTTTTTTATCTATATTACATATTATAAATTACAGATATATATAAAAAATTAAATATTTGCATTCAGATATTAATTTAAAAAACTAGATTTGCATTTAATTTATATATAGACTACAAGATAATTGTAAATATTTCCTCTCCTATAAAATAATACTATAATAATTATTTATCTAAATATACATTATTATTATTAAATTATTTTGTATCAAAATAAATCTCTATAATAATTACAGTATATTCAAGAATATTATAAACACTTGTCGCAAACTTGTTTTTAGTAGCTCCTTTGTTAATATCTAGAACTAAATCCTGGAAAGTGTAGTCTGATTACAGCATAGGTACTAAGGAAAATCTATAATAATTTTTTTTACTAAAGCTATTTTCATTAAATATATAATGTACATTTTGTTTATATCAAATAATTGAAAATATGTTCGATTTATGAATTTAAAAGCATGCTTTTATTAAATTATAGTATATAAATAAAAATAAAATATTTAAATAATATACTTCGTAAAATATTATAATTATATAAAATCATAATTTATATTTAGTAAAAAATCTATAGATTATAAATAAAAACAAATTTACCAAATTTTTTAATTATTTAATTTTTGTAATGTGAAAATAAGAATTTATTTGGTTCGCGTTTCTAAATCATTTTAAAATTATCATAATTTCTGATATTCTTAAAATCATAAATAAATAATTCGTAAATTAAAAATCATTTAAACTTATTTTAAATATAAATCGAAAAGAATTTATAATCAATCGTGCATAATACCGGTGATACCTTCAAAGCTCGATTTATATATATCAGCCAAAAAATTATTTTAAATTGCATGATTTTGATAAGTACAAAACTATCTTTATAATTTAAATTGTTAGTGTTAAATATTTTAAGTAAGTTATATGTTAAGTAAGTTTTATAAATTACTTACAAAGACTGAGAACATAATCTTGCAAAGTATCAAAGTGAATGCGTAGTGAAACATTTCGTCTTTTGTACAGAAAATTTTATGTAGATCAACTGAACTAAAAGTCTCATGAATAAAGGTTTCCTATTTATTATGTATATGTAATTAATTAAATATACAAATAAGAAAATAAGTTCAACATTTGTTTTAATCACAAAAACTCGATTAATGAAAATAATAATTGCAAAATTAAATGTGTCAAAATGCTTATATTTACATTATGATTATTGATTTTATGTACTATTGTTATACTTTTTATAATATTTACAAATTTTTATATTTGAATAATATTCAAGTCTTGTTTAGTATGCAACTTGACATTTATAATTGAACTACATGTAATAGAAATTATATACAAGGTATAAAACTTTATTGAGTTCAGTTCTATGGATATAATCGTTTTGTATATATAATATAATATAATATAATATATTTTGTATATAATATAATATAATATAATATAATATAATATATATATATAATATAATATAATTTAATATAATAATATAATATAATATAATTTAATATAATAATATAATATAATATAATTTAATATAATAATATAATATAATATAAATTGTATCATAATGTCGGTGATCTTTGGTGTGCTGCGTAAAATTTAATAGAGTAATCCATTTATAGATAATTTGTGTTGAAAAAAATGAATAAATAAACTGGCAAAGTATATATAATGTTAATTATATATACTTTATATATAATATATATATATATATATATATACATTATATATATACATTATAATGTTAATAAGTATTGATGCACTAATCAATAAAAAATTAGAAAATAAATTGTACAAAGAACCATGTGTTTTACATTTTATGTTAAGAACAAGATCAATTGAAATGAATGAAAATAATTCAGTAAAAGTGTAACATACTACAAGAAATCGAAATAAAGTTTTTTTATATCGAAGGGACGAAAAATACTACTTTAATGGAAAGTCCATATTTATCTTTTTATGTTAGTTTAATCAAAGAAACATACTTCTTAAATATACTCTTATCTTAATACACAAAACAGATAATAATTACTGTAAAGTTTAATACAAAATTTAACATAAAGAGAAAAATTATAATGAGAACTTTGAAAAGAATTGCCATTGCGTTTTAATTCCTTAAATAATGAATTATTAGTATCAAAGTCGTTAAAATATTTTTGCTGAATATTTTTAAATAAAACTAAAAGCAATTGAATTAATGAATTATCAGTGATATTAAATTGAGACGCCAAAACATATAATATAAAATTAATAAGCAGCTCATAATAGAGACAGCAAGTGAGACTAGAATATGAAAATATATTTAATGCAATATTAATTTTCAATAATAATCGGTATGAGAATAATATAGGTCAAAGAAGAGTATCAGTTGCTCTTCATTTATACGAATAAATACTCTAAGTTGCTCATTGTAATAATGGACAGTGAAAAGAATTTAAATACAAATAAGAAAATTAAAAAATCAGGACAAAACATTCACATAAATTATAATAACATAATTATTCAAAATGAATCATCTAGTTTTAATGAATAAAGATATACGTTTATAATCGTTTATTATTTAAAATGATTAGATTTTTATTTTCGTTATTATAATATGCATAATATTACGATTAAGATATTGTTAATAGTAATGATCACTATTTAAAATTATAAAAAATAGTTACATATAAAAATGATAATTACAAACTTCAAATAACATGACAAATTATTTCAATCAATCAAATTAATGCATGAATACAACAATCTATTATTATTCCTAAATAAGCTTCTCAGTTATTTTATATATTTAAAATATACTAGGGTAATTTTCTGAATAATTTACATAACTTCTTTTACTCTATCGATGAAAAATGAATATTGTTCTACTAATTCTTGATGATTACGTTAGATCAAAACAATGTCATCTATTTATACAATATGGTCTTCTATATTTTCCGGTACAAATTTATGAAAATGAATGAGTATTACCAATTGAAATTAGTATTTATTGTGGTAGTTACAATGTTTGTATACATATATATTTTTAACGGTGGTTACTGTACTGATGAGTTCAATTAATTGCCAATTCCGTAGCATTCTTTGAGATTAC